>JABUQX010043982.1:20000-22113 GCA_015478945.1 Trachelipus rathkii
TAATAATAATCATAATAAATCAAGCTGACGTAACACAATGAATAATACTGGTAAAAAATAATAAAAATAATAATAATCCAATAATAAAATAATAATAATAATAAATAATAATAATAAATAAATATAATAATATAATAAAATAATAATAATACATAACAATAATAATAATAATAAAGTAATCATAATAATAATAATAATATATATTGAATAATAATAATAATAACTAATAATAATAATAATAATAATAATAATAAAATAATAATAATAATAATAATAATAAAATAATAATAATAAAAATAATCATATGAAACCCTTGACTCTTCAAAATTTTAAAATCTTGTAAGAAGTTTTTAAGGAATTTAAAAATTCTTGTAAAGTCTTCGAGGTTAAGTTTCGTAAAGAAAACTTACAATATCAGATAAATAAAAGTTTATAAGTTTTCCTTAAATTACTTTTAAGTTTGATGGTTATAATTATCTTTGTTGAAAAGTAGCAAGAGTATCTTATAATTAACATAATAATAAAAATAATAAAATAAAATAATGAAGTAAAAATAAAAGAATTAATGAAAAAATAATAAATAATAAATAACGATACATATATAAAGAAAGTAATACAACGAAAATAATGTCATAGGTAAAGGAAGAAGTTCTTTGGGTAAAGATAAAAAAAAAAAACAGAAAAAAGAAAGAGAAAAAAAAACAAAATAAATAATAAATAAAACATAGAAAAAAAAGTAGAAAAAGTAAACTTCATGGCAAACCACATAGTATAACAAAAGCAAGATTAATTGTGTGAAGTTCTTTCTTTGGTGAAAAACTACCACCAAACACGCCCCTGACACCACCACAATAATGAAAGAAAAAAATAACAGTTAACCATCGAATTAAAAATTAACAGTAAAGAAATATAAAAGATAATGAAACAAAAGAAAAAACAAATAAAAAATGAAAGTATATTTAATAAACCAAAAAAGTAATGAAATATAATGTCGGTAAGAATAGCAGAAGGAAAGGAATAAAAAGATGAAGAAAATGAACAGCACTTAAGAAAGAAAAATTAAAAGAGATTAAAAAACATAATGATAAATAGGGGAGGTAAGAAAAGATAAAAAAGATAATATGAATACGAAAATAAAGAATAGATAAAGAATTCAAATGAATATGAAAAGAAACATGAGTAAAGCAAACTTAAACTTACTAACGCTTAAAATTGAAAGAGGTTAAGAGTTAAAACGTGGCCATGAAAGGATCTGAGTGAGAGCTAGATGACCTTTGTAAATTAGAACTAAGATTGTAGAGAAAATACAATATCGAAGTATATAGCAAGTTAAATTTATTAACAGTTACACATTAAGCGAGATTAAAGATCTTAGAAATTGAAAGTTGAAGAGTTGATTTTGTAAACCTGAAGAATTAAAATTAAGGAACTATGTAAAATGAAGACAATACATAAAAGCTTTCTTTTTATAATTATCGTCGAAAATATTGATGATTCTTAAACTAACTCAAAAGACGTTGCTTACCAACGCTTCCAGAAGATAATAGTTATTTCAACTTCTTGCTCGTTTTTTATTCAATTTGAAAGCATTGACTATGAGTATATTATACTTAGCAATGTTGTTTGATCGTGATGAACCCCAACTTTAAGAAACGGCAAGGCATGCGCAGCAGTTTTGCCTGTGATCGCTTTCTTATCTTTAAGGACACGCAGTCCATAGGGTTTGTTTTTTTGTATGATGGCCTTCGAAGAGATTCTTGGATGCCATGATCTTGGTTTCTCTGTAATGCAGCTGGAATTTGTGGTCTTTTTGCTCGTGTTAGTCGCGTGATCTGTGAATGCTATAGAAGAGGGTTTTTCGCTCGTTTAGTTTTCTTTATGTCACCACAGCTCGGAGATTTTTAAGATTTACCAATGTTTCCCTGCAATAACTTCGGTAGACGACTCTTTCCAAGTTTTCACTCGCACCCATTCTGATTCAAGTGATACCCGGCATCTTCTCAGCAAATCATAATATTTTAACCTCACCTCTCTTGTTAGCCGACTATTGAGCACTTCTTCAATAGTTTTAAAGCTGTACTCGCTTGATATCTTGAGGACTTGGGTATTGAGA
>JABUQX010043983.1:0-28374 GCA_015478945.1 Trachelipus rathkii
AAGGTACATAAAATATATGTTTTTAATAAAATTTCGTAGAATATTTTATTAAACAAATAAAATGTTTATATACAGAAACTCTGTGTGTTTTTATTCTTACATTACAAATTATAAATAAAAAAGTATTAAAACAAAAATAAGTAAAATAGAAATAATAAATAAAAAGTAATAAAACAAAAATAAAAATAATATAAAAGAAAACATAATGTTAATAAATATATGAGTTAAAACAGTAAATCAAAAAGTTAAAGCAGTAAAGCAGAAAGTTTAAAGCAGTAAAGCAGAAAGTTAAAGCAGTAAAGCAGAAAGTTTAAGCAGTAAAAACATATGAGTTAAAAGCAGTAAAGCAGTACAAACAAAAGCATACTATCCATAGGTGTTAGTAACACCTCTATTGGATTTACTGATTTACTGCTTTAAAGGTATGTAATATATGAGTTCAAGCAGTAAAGCAGAGAGTTAAAGCAGTAAAGCAGAAAGTTAAAGCAGTAAAGCAGAGAGTTAAAGCAGTAAAGCAGTAAAACAAAAGCATACTTATCCCCTAGGTGTTAGGTAATAACACCTCTATTGATTTAACTGATTTTACTGCTTTAAGTAGTAAAGTATACTGTTTTTAATAAAAATTTCCGTACAATTGTAGTAAAAATGAATGAATCATAGTAATTTGAAAAGAAATTTTTGAATAGTTTACATTGATATCATATTTTTCGTTCATCGGCGGGAATTTGCGGTCTGCGGATATATATTTTTCATTCGCGCGGAATATTGCGCCTGCGGGCGCACGCGCGGGCGGGTAATTGCGAATGCAGGCGCACGCGGGCGGGCGGTTTCCGCGACGGTGTTCACCTCCGGGACGCGGACATCGGACTCGGACTCGGACTCGGAAACGTTTGCGGTCACTGTCTCAAATGTGTGTATCTCTTTAGATATATATTCTGCCATGCTATAAGTGTTTAAAATACTAACTCGTAGTAGGAAGCCTTTCTAGCAGATTGTAATGTACACCATTCGGTTGCCTCATAACCTTATTACCTAGGTGACACCCATAGATTAGGGCCCTACTTCTAGCTCAGGGGAGGCTAGAAAGGCTTGAAAAAAGTGGCCCTCAGTTGGCAACTATGTGGGAGGCTCACTTGCACTATGTGGCACTCACTTTTGGCACTCATCTGGCACTCCTTGGCACTCATTGGCACTCATTGCACTCATTGGCACTCATTGGCACTCACTTGCACTCCCTGGCACTCATCTAATTACTCATAGAACACTAATAGAACACCACTAGATACTCCTTACGGTGATTGGGAGCCATTAAAGTTGAGGCATCAAAGTTGGGGCATCAATAATGCTGAGGCATCAAAATTTATGGAAGATCAAAGGGTTGGGCGAAAAAATTAGGGTGGGAAAATTAGGGATGGCCTAAAATTACGGTGGGCCAAAAATTGACCATGGAAGACCAAAGGTTTGGTCGTGTGTTTGTACGTGTGAATAAGTGTAAATGTAAGTGCAAAGTATCTATGGTGAGTGTAAGTGTCATAGTGTGGAAATCCGTGGTGAATAAGTGGTCATGTGAATGTGTGTACTAAGTGTCATAAGTGAATGTGTGTATAAGTGTGTGTGTGTGTGTGTGGTGTGTGTGTGTGTGTGTGTGTGTGTAGTGTGTGTAGGTGTGTGTAGGTGTTTCAAGTTAGGATAGATCCATACATGCGGTTCAAGTTAGGGACGAAATATGTGACGGGTGGGCCACGAGGGGGCAAAAAAATTGGCGTGGGCCAAAAATGTCCGCATGTATGGCTGGCAAGGTCAAGGGGCGAAATATCATCGGATTCAAACAAGGGTTAATACAATCAAAAGGGCTTAAGCCCCTAAAAGGAAGGACAAAAAAATTTACCGTGGTCAAAACAATTGTACCAGCACATGAAGGACAAAAATTAATCGTGGGTCAAAATTGACCCATGGTATCTGTCAAGGGTTTGGAGCAAAGGGGAAAGACAAAAAAGGTTAAGACATCAAAAAATAGGGGCTAAGCCCCTAATTTATGAAGATCAAAAATTACCGTGGGCAAAAAATTGACCCATGGTCGAAAAAAATTAGAGGGGGGCGTAAAATTAGGGGGCATACGTACTCGGTTGCTTACGCAACCGTTTTGGCGCAACCCTTCTTCGAAGGGTTGCAAAAATTAGGGCTGCCGAAAAAATTAGGGTTAGCCAAAAAATAGGGTTGCAAAAATTAGGGCTGCCAAAAAATTAGGGTTGCCAAAAAATTAGGAGTTGCTAAAAAATTAGGGTTGCCAAAAAAGGTCAAGGTAAAAAAGGTCAAGGTCAGGTCAAAAAAGGTCAGGTCAGTCGAGGTCAAGGTCAGTCAAGGCCCAAAAGGTCCAGGTGGTCAAGTCCAAGGTCAAGGTGGGGGTATAACGGGTCATGTAAAAGGTCAGGTAGGCTGGTACAAGGTCATATTTCGTCCGGCGAAACCAACATCCCCTACTACTGGCCAGGCGACGCCCGTTATCCCATAATCTATTTGTATATATATATATATATATATATATATATATATATATATACGTATATACTATATATATAGCTATTATATTATATATATAATACTATATATATTTATATATATATATATATATATATATATAATATATATATATATGTATATATAATAATATATATATAATATATATATATATATATAATATTATATATATATATGTAATAATATATATATATATTATTTACATATTATATAATATATATATATATATATATATATATATGACCTATTATATATATTATATAGATATATATATAGTATATATATATATAGTATATAATATAATAATATATATTATAATATTATATATACTATATATATATATTATAAATATATATATATTATATATATATATTATATATATATATTATTATATTATATATATATATATATATATATACTATAATATATATATATATTTAAATCATATATATATATATATATATATATATTAATATATATTGTTTTTTACGAGCATGGTTTTTAAAATGATACAAGTTTGCCAAGCTTCTAAGTTCTAACTTTTAATGGGGTAAAAAAAAAATTGCTTTGTTCCTGTTTCATAGGCGGCGAGCTATAGGCGCAAACAAATTGGCTGTGGCGCCTCTTTGCTTAGTCCATACACACACCTTTTTAAAATAATTGTTGGCGGCCTATTGCGTTCTTTGCGCCTACGAATTGAAAGTTGCGGCCATAGGCGCCATATGGGCCGCATAGAGGCCGCAACCTCGTCGGGGTGGGCGCAACCGCCCAGCTCTGAATATAATATTATATATATATATATATATTATATAAATATATATATTATTATTATATTATATATTATATATAATATATATATATATATATATATATATATATACTATAATATATTAATATATATAGTCATTGTTAAACAAGAGAATGAAGATGGGCAGATTATATTACTTGAAAGAAAATTTGGGATTGAATTTTTAAATAAAGGAAAAATATTAAAGAATTGTGCTCCATTAAACACAGTCTGAACAGTTCAAATGTAAAACCTAGTAAAAGGATGGACAGATTAAAATTCCTAACACTAGGAGGTGAATCTGGCAATAAACAAACAGCCGTAGACCCATGCAAGACAATATTCGCGGACAGCTTTCTACGAAATCACATGCCTAAGTCCTACGTGAACAAATACAACGGAAGGTTATATATATAATATACTATATATATATTATATATATATATTATATATATATATATATATATATATATATATATTATATATATATATATATTATATATATATATATATTATATATATATATATATATATATATATATATATATATATATATATAAATAAATATCATATATCAATAATATACTATTATATATATATATATATATATAATATATATATATATATAATATATATATATATATATATATATATATATATATATATATATATATATATGTCCTAATTTCCTTGGGACTTTCCTTCGATAGTTCTTTGATTGCAACTTGAAATTAATGCAGTTAATCCCACGGAAATTGGACTCCCAAATTCCACATACCAACCCTTCTTTTTGTTTTGATAATTAAAGGGATGGAAGTGAATTTTGGCCAATTGAATAAAGGATACGTATTGTGATGTGTAACATCAGTAAATATGGATATATATGTAATGGAGACATGAATGATTGGGGAGTTATCGGTCATTCACGTATCTTACACCCTATTGGAAAGAGAAGAGTAGTTTGAGATGACCTGAAAGGTCATGAAAGATTCCCCGAGATGGGGAAGATGACCACCTTGCCACAGGCAGAGATTGCAGGCAAAAATCTCTGCCCACACCTGATATGTGTATCAGAGCCCTTGTTACAGATATAAAATAGTCAGAGAGGTCATGCTCAGATTGAAAAACAGGAGGGAAGGAAGCGAGAAGGAAGATTATTAATGTGTAAGTGTGTCCAATTAACAAAATGTTAGTAACCAAACATGCTCGAGTATGATAGTAAGAGAGGTTGTTGGCTCTAAGTCTAATTGGTTGTGGTTAGATCTGGCTCCCTGTTCCTAATTAGGGGAGAGTTGGCCGAATCTCAATTGCACGCATACACCCATCCTCATTCTTAAAATTAATTACAATGTTAACCTAACCGCACGGTGAACACGATACCTAAGTATTCGTTCTGGGGGGAGAGTTTGCATATAATAAGAAAAAACGTCGGATGCAACGGAGGTGATCAACAGTTTTGCAAAACTATCGTCTCGTTGCAAAATTAAGTTGCTTGTATAAGAAACTTCTCCAGGACTATAGCAACTCTCGGTTCGATTGGTTCAGATAGAAGTAACATCTTAAGAGTAAAAGAAAGAATTCAACACTCACCAATGACTTCTTGATACAAAAAAGAACCTCAAACCTGCGACCTCGTCTCTTAGAGTAAAGAAGTTCTCATAATCATTCAGTTGAAATTCGCAAGGCGAACTCCGTAGATTGATTCATTTATTGGTATTGACGTTTCATATACAAATTCAAAGCAAATGGGAATTACGTTAAATTTGAACTAGATATATACAATTTAAACAACATTTTCGAAAGCGAGACACGGAGAATAGCGAATTCACACTTATCAATTCGAATGACTGTACACCGAATCACATGTTAGTGAATTTAAATTCGCCTTTATTTACACGGAAAAAGAATGCTATAGAATTCTCGATTGTCGTTCTATGTTAGGAATCGAAAATTCCCGTTGAAACACAATCGTATGAGCACTAATATTTACATAGTCAAAAAGAAATAATCTGCGAATCGAAAACACGGAAGTTAAACAGCTAAGCACCCTGTTCACGAAGTCAGAATAACTGTCAATTATTTACATAATACAAAATGTTCTACGAATGAAAAAAAAAAACACAGAACGTTAAAAGGATTTTACATCCGTCACTCAGACTGTCTAGTAACGACTCACTTTAGAATCAAAAATGTGTCGTTACCCTGACGTGGTGCTCCTCCTTCAGGGCCTCTTAAGTCTTGTTCATTGGAGGGGACCCCTTTTCCGGGGTGTGTCTCAGACTGCTTCAGGGCCAATTGGAAAAAAGTTAATTTCACAAAAATGCCCACTCCCTTTTTCTGTCTTGTGGTTGCGACAGTCCTTACTAAATTGAACTTTCTCGTTACTTGACAGCCCCATTCGTTTTGCTTCGGCCCAAACCACAAGTTCCTGTTTTTCGGGCCTCTTCAAATGAATCCATCGCCGAACCGACTTTAAAACAAACTTCAGTTTGTCTGTTTATGGTCTGTTTATTGTCTGTTCACAGACTTCGAACCGTTGGTTCCCGTGTCTGTCTCGTCTGTGGAACCGACAAAAAGGGGACAGCATTTCCTTTCCAGACTGTTAAGAAAGATCGAATTCGCCATTTACTTGACAAGTCATTTACAAAAGAGGAGAGTTTCAACCGCATAGGGCCAAGATCCGTTAGAAACTGTTTCTTAGGAACGACATCTGCTAATGTTTGCCAAAACAGAATGACAATTGGATTCATAGTTAGGTCATTTGGTTCCAACGGATTTTCTGTGGGAACATTAAATTCCCCCCCACGGGGACCCCTAGCCCGGCACCTTACCCACCGTCTCCGTAGGCAAGGAAGGCAAACCCGGACGAGGTCAAAGGGAACTTAAGGAGAGGGGGGGTTGATATGCGGAGAGCTATTCTTCGTCGGAAAGAATAGCCCGTATTCTCTGCTTGGCCAACACGTGTGCTCGTCGCAGGGGCCTTTCCGGAGGAGCGGCCGATGTTCGAGGAACTTCGGTTGGAGGGAGTGGATCTGAGGGATCGAACAGGTTGGAGTGTATCTCCAGAGGGTACAAGTGGATAACAGCCCTTGTTATTTCACCCCTACTCGTGCTGAGCAACACCGAGCGGGTGTGCCCATCGGGGGAAGTGTAAAGGGTTTTTTGATTGATGCCCTCAGTTTCCATCTTTTAGACGAGGGCCTATCGCCTCAAGTTAAAACCTAACGTCTCCGACCTTAACGTCCAGGGCGGGTTGGAGGACATACTAGATGATTGTTTCAAGCGTGGAGGCAGATAGTCTTTGCTCCCAAAGCAGATGAATACTGTAGCTATGGAGGAGAGTAGATATATTCTGTGTACCTCTTGTTGTACGCGTTCACGCTCGGGTTCCCTGTAGGTGGCTTCGTATGTTCAATCTGTAATTCTTTGTTTCCGGTGGACTGGGGTAAGGGTATTTATGGCTTGTTTGACCTGCTGGAGTCGTGCTCGACAACCGAAGTGGGAAGGATGTGAGTGGGCTCCTCGCAGTGGAGCTCGTCGCCCACGTAGGTGAGGGGTCGGCAGTTGACGTCGAAACGCGATTCGCACCTGCCGCAAAGTGGCACTTGTATTGTTGGAAACTCTCAGTAGCTTAAGCTAGAAGAGGTCTGTGGTAAAGGGGTCTTCCGAAGATTGGGGGGGTTTTTTGTTTTGTGGTGGCATACAGGGTTGCTATTAAACGTTCGAAAGAATCTCCGCCCGTATGGCTCTTTCTAGCGGGAATTGATCTTCTCCAGGTGATGGAATGCTGGGTTAGGAGTCCTTTCACGGAGGGTAGTTCCCTAAGTCCCTTTAGGTGCTGGGGATGCTGCTTGGAGTACGGTTGCGTTTATCAGAGTATTATTTCTTATGGAGGGGCCCTCGTCTTCCGAGTAAACTTGACGTGTATAGAATGCTCTCAATAGAATGACTCGTGCTGTTGTCGATAGACTTAGTTCTATGTATCGCTCTAGTCAGACCTTGTTGTCGCAATGTGGAACAAAATCACTATAGCTTCTTAGTTACGTGTGTTTGTTTTGGTCGTCTTTTGGAATTGTTGAGTTTGAGATTATCTGGTACGCGCAAGTGAGGGTCCATCTTCCGATCTAATCCTTCGCTTGTTGAAACGGTCTACGTTTTCTACGCACTGTCCGGGCACGTAGGGTCGTGGCAGCTAGTGGCGGCCGTAACATGAATAGATGTGCAGCGTTGTAAAGGTCGTTTGCAGAAGACTCGTACCTACGGCGTATCACTTGTTTCTTCACCCGTTTTGTCCTTCATCCGAGCGATGAGTAAAACCTGCTTGAGCGGACAATTTGACGAGACGGATTCCTGGTAGAATCTCTAGACGTGGTGGGTTCGTTTGGTGAAGTTGCCGAAATATGGTTGATGCGGCCGGGTAAAGTGCGAGTGGTCGCGATGGTCACAGCATAAGGAACTTTGCGTTGGTCGTAACAAGGTATCGATCGCATTGTCTGCAATTCTCCCTCTGTCGCATATGTCTGAGGTACTGTCCTATCGTACTAGCTGTTAAGCCTTCAGTTGTTTTCCACCGTCAGTGTTTTGTTTTAAAGGTAAGGAGTGCGTTGGAGGCACGGTAAATTTCCTGGGATTAGGTTAGGTGTTCTTTTCTGGGAGGCCTCCGGATCCAGTAGTAGTTGCCGCGTTTAATTTTGCTCTCTTCTACGGAGATCAAATGGGAGAATTGCGGTGCCGCGAGAGACGGGACCGGGTCAGTATGGGATAGCGTTCTGGTCTTGGATTTCCTTAGGTTCTCTTGAGTGAAGCACCTGGTGAACCAGGGCGGTGTATTTTGTCGCGTATGATTGCTTGTTTGAAGAGAGGGAGTAAAAGTCGGCTTCTGAAGATTCTGAGATTGGGAGGCCGCTTTTCGGTTAATCCGTGTCGGTGGGAAGTGGTCTACTATACATGACCTCGTCCGTCCCCGTAGCCCCTTCACAGAGGGAAGGGTGTTCGGTCCAGACGGGCCAATTTGGAGGGTTTGTAAGCCAAGGGGGGCCTTTCTTCCATAAGTCCGTGAATACGTACTTATAACTCACGCCCCTAGACGCCGCGTCGGCGGGGTTGTCTTCTGTGGGGACGTACCGCCACTGGGCCGTAGGCAGGTTTCTACGGATTTCATCGACTCTGTTCTGGTTGAAGAGGGGGAGCGGCTTGGAGGAGAATATCCATCGCAACGCCACCTGACTGTCACACCAGCAGTAGATCTTAACTATATCTAGCAAATCCTTGTAGGCGTCGATAACAAATTTAATGATTCGGAAGGAGAGTAGTGCTCCCATTAGTATCCAAACGCCGGATCGTGAGGTTCTTTTTCATGGTGTGCAGCTTTGCACCTTCGCCATGAAGAAGGTTCTGGCTTATGGGAACGGTGCTCTCCCATTGATACATGTGCCGTACATGTTGTGCTGAAGTTTGGCATTAGGCTGGGGCCCGTGTCTGGTTTCTTGAATAGGGGCATGTAAGTTCCATCTTTGTTGTACAATTTTAATATTGCTATGCTGCCTGGTAGTTTGTTAATCTTTCTGCATAACTGCGTAAGTCGTTGTAATGTTCGGGCAATTGAAGTACCTATTCTGGCTTTTGCGTGCCTCTGTTGGAATAGGTTTGTTCTTCCCTTCAACTCAGTTTTCTCGGCTTCCATTATCACGGTTTTTTGCAGGAGAAATCTTACCTCGAAACAGCCCACTGGGGACAGATGCCCAGTGGGTCGAATTGGAAGCGTGAGTTCTGCAGAATAGCTTTTTTGGTGGCCGCTTCAGGCGAGGACAGTACCTTAGTGGGGGTAGGAAAGGGTGGTGGCCTGTGTTAGTATCCAGTTCCATAGCCAAGGAACCTACCTTAATCGGCGTAGTGTCTTCGGCGGCTGCATCGTTCTCTCGGAACTTTACGTTCGCTTCTGGACAATTGGACACCCACTCTCGTAAATTGAGGCCGGCCTTTTCGAAGAGAGACCGGGACTGAAGAAAGAAATCTTCCACTTCTGCTTCGGTGTCAAAGGTACCGAACAGATTGTCCACGTAGATTTGATTCAAAATCACGGTTCAAAATCACGTCCTCGTAGTCGGTGTCTGAGTTTCGGACGTGGTGCTGAATGCAGGCAGCCAGCAAAAATGGACTGCAGGTGGCTCCGAATAAGACGGAAGTGAACCGATAGGTGACCAAAGGGCTTCTGGGGTCAGAAGGATCTTTCACCCACAAAAAACGCGTGGAATCCCTATCTTCCAACCTGAGACGTATGGCTAAAAAGGCCTTCTCTATGTCCGAGGATGTAGCGTATCGTCTCAGCCGAATTTTCAGAAGGATCTTGGTCAAATCAGTGATGAGGGAAGGTCCACTGTGTAAGCACTGATTAAGACTAGGATTGTTAGAAGAACAATCAAACACTAGTCTCAGTGCTGTGGTGGACGAGGACTTCCGGACCCCATGGTGGGGTAAGTAATGCAGCTTGGCGCTGGGGTGGATCGGAGTGATAGGGGTTACCTCTTCAATGAAGCCCCTCTCCAGTTGATCCTTGATAACATCAGCATAACTTCCCATCAACTCAGCGTCCCCTCTCAACCTTTTAAGGATGCTATACAGACGCCTCTTAGCCAAGGCGTAATTGTCAGGAAGAGAGGGGTGGTTGTCACGCCAGGGTAGCGACACCACGTATCGGCCGTTTTCGAATGACAAGTTTTCTTCGAAGGCCTCCAGCGTGGTTTTCTCGGCCGCCGTGAACTGTTCGTTTGGCATAATACCAATCTGGGACAGTGACCAAAGTCGATCCAGATCTGGCGTGGGGTGGCCCGCCTCCTCCGTCGGGAGGGGGCCTAGGATCGTAGAGGAGCACGAGCGCTTAAAATCCCCGGGCGTCATCAACATTCCATCCTCCAACGGGAGGGAGGATGGAGGTTCAACGGTCGGAGGGCGCTCGGGGTGTTGTCATGATTCGCTGTCCTCCGGTGGCCCCGGGTTGGTTCCATCCGCCCTCTGGAGGGGGGAGTGGCCCAAGGCTTCGTTGGTAGAGCAACCTATAGTTCGAAACCCCGTATCCGCTGTCTCACATGGACCCTGCACGTCTTCCAACGAGAGGGAAGCTCCAGGGTGTGATCCAGCGGTCGGAGAGGGATCCTCAGAACGGAGGAGCGAAGGGTCTGGACCCCGGGGCGCTCTCTTCACACCCTTTTCCAACTGGAGGGAAAGAGAGTGCTGTTCCGTCTGATTACAAGTGAGATCCGGTCTCCAATCGTTGGTGAACCGAACTTCTGCTCTAAGTGCGGACACTACTGTAACTTGCGAGGTAGTGTTCTTCGAAGAAAAGGGTAGAGGTCCCCATATCATGTTGCCCACATTGGTTTTCATGAGGTCAACGCCGAAGCGGGACTCACACGACTTCAGGAATTTATTCAAGTGATCCACGCCGATCAGGAGCTGGATTTGATCGATCACATCGCTGTCCGGGTAGGGATGAGCAAGGTGTACATGTTGTCTGCGAAGCATTCGGGTGGTCTTGACTAGCCCAGGGATCTGCAGATCCGAGGGCAGGTGTTCCACCACAATGGCCGAAATGGGGACGACGCCGTCTTTCGTTTGGACTTGAAGGGTGACGACGTCATGAAGGGCAGCTACGCCCCGCTGGTTGATCCCATTGATGGCTAATTTCACCTGGGAGTGGGGCACGCATCGTAATTTTTGAACGACCGCTCTAGAAACTAAAGTTTTTTGGCTCCCCCCATCACACAACGTTCTGAGTGTAAGGGTGTCAGCCCCGTTGGACACAATCAAATCGGCCAACGGAAGTGCCACACCTTTACCTCCAGAACAGAGAGCGGCATAATGGCCCGAGGCAGACTCCCCTGTGGGTCCTGGGCCCTGCGGATCTGGTTGCTGTCGTGGGTGGCTGCCAGTTCGAGAGATCGGTTGAGGGCAAAATACGATGTGGTGGTCCGGTGCCCTGCAACGGAAACAAGCCCTAGCGTACTGACAGTCTGCTGTGGCATGATTTTCCGCTAGGCATCTTTCACACCAGCCGCGACTCCTAACCACTGTTAGTCTCATCTCTGGCGTTGTAAGCATAGTACATTCAGATGGGAAGTGTTCCTCTTTGCAGAACCGACAACTTCGCCTGTCCGATCTGACGGGGTTTCTGTCCTGCTCGGAGGCTGGTTCTTGGGAAATGCTGGTTTATTTCCCGTAGCGCTTAACACTGTGGAAGTTTTCTGCTTGTTGTTACCGCTCGGTCGTTTATCCACGTAACCCCTCGAAGTTTCCTCCCTCCTTTGGGGGTCGGGATTGGTCTTCGGTTTGTTCGTGAAAGGTTTGGCGGCCTGCAAGAACCCGATGGCCTGGTCAACCAGGTCCAATACTGATTGGATTGTCCAGCTCTTACGCGCGTCGGACCAAGGAATTCTTTCCTTAACTTCCGCTGGCAATTTGAAAGAAAGTTGCGTCCCCAAGATAGTGGAACAACCTTGACAATCCCCAATTAGCTGCGGGTTCTGTTGCTCCTCTGTTTATAACGTATGTTTCAAGCTTTAAAACGAAAAGATCCGTCGTAAGTATTTTAGAGGCTAGGTGGAGCCCGCCTAGCTCGGGAAATGAGGGTCTCTTATGGAGCTTCGACTTGTCACATAGGTTTGTTCTTGAGGAGAGATAGCGCAATGCTATAGTTTTCTCCCCTCACTGCGAACCCCGATATTAATCTTGTTTTGGCATCACACGCAATGCCTGGAGTAAACGCGTGGAGTTTTTTCGATGGGATCATAATTATTGTCCGTTAACTATGGCTTCAAATTGGAGCTCTATACTAGCTAGCGAATCCAAAGGGTTCCCGTCGAATAGGGTAGGTTCCTGGTGGGGGCCTTGAAAAGCGTGGGAGCCCGCCGACCCCCCGAACAACAAGAGGCTCTCGATGGTGAAGGGGATCGACTCGTTCTCTGACTGACCCTCTCTCTGGCGGCTAAAGTGTGGTTGCCGGCGTTGATCGCTTTACGGATAGCTAGGTGAAGTCTCCTACTCTCCGCATAGTCGGTCATAAATTCGTCGCGATCCAGGTAATCTTGGATCACGACGCTCGCCTCCTCCAACTGGGTAAGAGTCTCCTCCAAATGCTGTACTAGTGCTAAGATGTCCCCTGCCGATGAATCCGGTCTTCCCACCAACTCCTTCAGCTCGGTCATTTCCGCAGAAGCGTTCTGACTGAGGGCATCTCGCTGTCGTTCGGCGAACTTCACCCGTTTCGGTTTGTTTTTCTGGTTCTGTTGCTGGCCTCTATTTTGATTGTTATCTTGGGTTGGGGTCAGGTTCAAGTCTGCCGGAGGGGGTGTCCCGGGAGGATTCCCCTCTTCTGCGTTGGTTTCTTCGCGTCCCGAGCCCATGAGTACTGCGTATGTGCGTACGCACTCGTATCAAGGGGAAGCGGAAAGAGAAAAAAAATCTTTTCAGTACGAACCACTGACGACGGCGTCGCTGCGCCGCGGCCAGTAAGGGGTTGTGCGCGAGAAGTCTTTTGGAATGCTCCAATACCCTTAAGCACACCTGAGTTTAATCGTACTACTTATCAGAATTCCTGTGATTTATTTCCTGCAAATAAGTAAGGGATAGAAGCGATAGCGGGCGCATGCAAGTAAGCGTGGCGGAGAAACTTAACTATAGCTTAGTATCTAACCTTAAACTAACTTATAACTAGGCTCATACAAGACACCAAAAAAAAAAAAAAAAAAAATGCGTAAAAATTCACAAGACTTACCTTTGCGGCGCAGAGTCCGGTGAATCAGAGTTAGGCTAAAATGAACTCAAGTTTGAGTTCAACACTGATAGTATCAATAGTTTCAATATTATTAATAAATTGTTATATGTTTACCTGAAAAAAAAAACTCAATTTACAATACACACTCAATTGTGTATTCGTGTTTGTAAACTGTGTATGTTTCCTCAATCAGTGACAACAGACAAAAAATAAAATCAAAGAACAAAAAAAAAAAAAAAAAAAAATCCGAAAGGTAATACACACTAAAGCGTGTGTGTATGGCTGTGTGTATGTGTGTGTGCGACTGTATGTATCTTTAAAGACAACAATAACAAATAAACCACACACAACCGCAAAAAGAAAAAAAAAAAAAATTCACAAAAGACTACACACAAATTTCTAAATGTTAACCTATGTGTGTATTCGTGTGTGTGTGTATATGTGTCTGTATGTGTGTGTTCAAGAACTACAACACTCAATACAACACACAGTAACAACAACGAAAACTCAAAAGAAATCAAAGCGGAACCTTACACTCGTATATTGGCGTGTATGTGACTGTGTGTGTGTGTGTGTGTGTGTGTGTGTTCAAGAACTACAACACTCAATACAACACACAGTAACAACAACGAAAACTCAAAAGAAATCAAAGCGGAACCTTACACTCGTATATTGGCGTGTATGTGACTGTGTGTGTGTGTGTGTGTGTGTGTTCAAGAACTACAACACTCAATACAACACACAGTAACAACAACGAAAATTCAAAAGAAATCAAAGCGGAACCTTACACACGTATATTGGCGTGTATGTGACTGTGTGTGTGTGTGTGTGTGTGTGTGTTCAAGAACTACAACACTCAATACAACACACAGTAACAACAACGAAAACTCAAAAGAAATCAAAGCGGAACCTTACACTCGTATATTGGCGTGTATGTGACTGTGTGTGTGTGTGTGTGTGTGTGTGTGTTCAAGAACTACAACACTCAATACAACACACAGTAACAACAACGAAAACTCAAAAGAAATCAAAGCGGAACCTTACACTCGTATATTGGCGTGTATGTGACTGTGTGTGTGTGTGTGTGTGTGTGTGTGTTCAAGAACTACAACACTCAATACAACACACAGTAACAACAACGAAAATTCAAAAGAAATCAAAGCGGAACCTTACACACGTATATTGGCGTGTATGTGACTGTGTGTGTGTGTGTGTGTCTTCAAGAACTCCAACACTCAATACACCACACAGTAACAACAACGAAAATTCAAAAGAAATCAAAGCGGAACCTTACACACGTATATTGGCGTGTATGTGACTGTGTGTGTGTGTGTGTGTCTTCAAGAACTCCAACACTCAATACACCACACAGTAACAACAACGAAAATTCAAAAGAAATCAAAGCGGAACCTTACACACGTATATTGGCGTGTATGTGACTGTGTGTGTGTGTGTGTGTCTTCAAGAACTCCAACACTCAATACACCACACAGTAACAACAACGAAAATTCAAAAGAATTCAAAGCGGTAACCTTACACTCGTATTTTGGGTGTATGTGACTGTGTGTGCTGTTGTCGTGTACGTATCTCCGATATTACTAATGACAAACAACAAACACAAAGTTCCACAAGAAATCCTAAAATCCTGCACATATAGCGATAATAATAATAATAATAATAATAATAATAATAATAACAATAATAATAATAATAATAATAACAATCTCAATAATAATAATAATAATAATAATAATAATAATAATAATAATAATAATAATAATAATAATAATAATAATAATAATAATAATAATAATAATAATAATAATAATAATAATAATAATAATAATAATAATAATAATAATAAGAGAGATAGCTAAGACAACAAATCCGTACAGGAGGTACTGCGCTCCCTCCAAATCTGCTGAAGTAGACCCCTTTCCTTAGTCTTCCCTACTATATTACAATGTTGCAAAGGTTGCAAGTGAACTATGCATATAAATAAGGGAAGAGGAAACTAAGGAAAGAGATGAAACACAAAAAAATATAGCGAAAAAACACAGCTTTGCTTTAAATGTGTTAAATATAGAACAACTTCCTTGTTCTTCCCCACTATACTACAATGTTGCAAAGGTTGCAAGTGAATTATGTATATAATTAAGGGAAAAGCAAACTAAGGAAGGATATAAAACACAAAAAATATAGCGAAAAAACACTGCTTTGCTTTAAATGTGTTAAATATAGAACAACTTCCTTGTTCTTCCCCACTATCACTACACGATGGTTGCAAAAGAGTTGCAAGTGAATTATGTAAATATAATTAGGGAAAGCAAACTTATTTAGAAGAGATGAAACACAAAAATATAGCGAAAACACTGTTTCTGCTTTAGACTGTTAACATATAAGAACAACTTCCTTGTTCTCCCCACTAAATCCTACAATGTTGCAAGGTGCAAGGTGAATTTATGTATTATTAAAGGAAAAGCAAACTAGAAGGATATACAAACACAAAAAATATTAGGAAAAAACCATGTTTTGCTTTAGATGGTTAAATATAAACAAATTCTCCTTGTTCTACCCACTATATCTACAATGTTGCATAAGGTTGCAAGTGAATTATGTATAGTATTAGGGAAAAGCAAACTAGGAAGGATCTAAAAACAAAAATAGTACGCGAAAAACAATGTTTTGCTTAGATTGTGATGTACATATAGAAATCAACTCCTTGTTCTTCCCACTATACAAGCAATGTGCAAAGGTTGCAAGTGATTAATGTATATAAGTTAAGGGAAAACAAACTAGGAAGATATTAACACAAAAAATATAGCGAAAAAAAACACTTGTTTTGCTTTAGATGTGTTAAATATAGAACAACTTCCTTGTTCTTCCCCACTATACTACAATGTTTGCAAGGTTGCAAGAATGAAAGTATATACACAAAAGAAATTGGAAATGTAATCGATGGAAGAAGTCTAAAGCACACCTGAGATTACCAAGAAACCATCTAAGCTTCTTTAAGGAGCGATTGAAAGAACGCTTTCGCAATATAATATAATAAAATAATAATAATAATAATAATAATAATAATAAGAATAATAATAATAATAATAATAATAACAATAATAATAATAATAATAATAACAATAATAATAATAATAATAATAATAATAATAATAATAATAATAATAATAATAATAATAATTATAATAGCTTTGCGAAGAGGGTCTCTCAGAAGTGGTGAATGAAATGGAGGGATTTCATATATGTGTTTTGGGGAGTTTTTTCGCACACAGGTTCTTTTGGAAGTCTTGGCAATATTGATTGCAATTGCAAAGATATATTGCTTCAGATTCCGTTTCGCCGAAGGACCACAATGTCCTAATTTCCTTGGGACTTTCCTTCGATAGTTCTTTGATTGCAACTTGAAATTAATGCAGTTAATCCCACGGAAATTGGACTCCCAAATTCCACATACCAACCCTTCTTTTTGTTTTGATAATTAAAGGGATGGAAGTGAATTTTGGCCAATTGAATATAGGATACGTATTGTGATGTGTAACATCAGTAAATATGGATATATATATGTAATGGAGACATGAATGATTGGGGAGTTATCGGTCATTCACGTATCTTACACCCTATTAGAAAGAGAAGAGTAGTTTGAGATGACCTGAAGGGTCATGAAAGATTCCCCGAGATGGGGAAGAAGACCACCTTGCCACAGGTAGAGATTGCAGGCAAAAATCTCTACCCACTCCTGATATGTGTATCAGAGCCCTTGTTACAGATATAAAATAGTCAGAGAGGTCATGCTCAGATTGAAAAACAAGAGGGAAGGAAGCGAGAAAGAAGATTATTAATGTGTAAGTGTGTCCAATTAACAAAATGTTAGTAACCAAACATGCTCGAGTATGATAGTAAGAGAGGTTGTTGGCTCTAAGTCTAATTGGTTGTGGTTAGATCTGGCTCCCTGTTCCTAATTAGGGGAGAGTTGGCCGAATCTCAATTGCACGCATACACCCATCCTCATTCTTAAATTTACAATGTAACCTAACCGCACGGGAGCACGATACCTAAGTATTCGTTCTGGGGGGAGAGTTTGCATATAATAAGAAAAAACGTCGGATGCAACGGAGGTGATCAACAGTTCTGCAAAAACTATCGTCTCGTTGCAAATTAAGTTGCTTGTATAAGAAACTTCTCCAGGACTATAGCAACTCTCGGTTCGATTGGTTCAGATAGAAGTAACATCTTAAGAGTAAAAGAAAGAATTCAACACTCACCAATGACTTCTTGATACAAAAAAGAACCTCAAACCTGCGACCTCGTCTCTTAGAGTAAAGAAGTTCTCATAATCATTCAGTTGAAATTCGCAAGGCGAACTCCGTAGATTGATTCATTTATTGGTATTGACGTTTCATATACAAATTCAAAGCAAATGGGAATTACGTTAAATTTGAACTAGATATATACAATTTAAACAACATTTTCGAAAGCGAGACACGGAGAATAGCGAATTCACACTTATCAATTCGAATGACTGTACACCGAATCACATGTTAGTGAATTTAAATTCGCCTTTATTTACACGGAAAAAGAATGCTATAGAATTCTCGATTGTCGTTCTATGTTAGGAATCGAAAATTCCCGTTGAAACACAATCGTATGAGCACTAATATTTACATAGTCAAAAAGAAATAATCTGCGAATCGAAACACGGAAGTTAAACAGTTAAGCACCCTGTTCACGAAGTCAGAGTAACTGTCAATTATTTACATAATACAAAATGTTCTGCGAATGAAAAACACAGACGTTAAAAGGATTTTACATCCGTCACTCAGGCTGTCTAGTAACGACTGACTTTAGAATCAAAAATGTGTCGTTACCCTGACGTGGTGCTCCTCCTTCAGGGCCTCTTAAGTCTTGTTCATTGGAGGGGACCCCTTTTCCGGGGTGTGTCTCAGACTGCTTCAGGGCCAATTAGAAAAAAGTTAATTTCACAAAAATGCCCACTCCCCTTTTCTGTCTTGTGGTTGCGACAGTCCTTACTAAATTGAACTTTCTCGTTACTTGACAGCCCCATTCGTTTTGCTTCGGCCCAAACCACAAGTTCCTGTTTTTCGGGCCTCTTCAAATGAATCCATCGCCGAACCGACTTTAAAACAAACTTCAGTTTGTCTGTTTATGGTCTGTTTATTGTCTGTTCACAGACTTCGAACCGTTGGTTCCCGTGTCTGTCTCGTCTGTGGAACCGACAAAAAGGGGACAGCATTTCCTTTCCAGACTGTTAAGAAAGATCGAATTCGCCATTTACGACAAAGTCATACAAAGAGGATAGTTCAACCGCATAGGCCAAATCGTTAGAAACTGTTTCTTCAGGAACGACATCTGTACATGTTGCCAAAACAGAATGACAATTGGATTCATAGTTAGGTCATTTGGTTCCAACGGATTTTCTGTGGGAACACCTGCCATCGCCCATACCTCTGGGCACGACTGGGTACGACCATGCATTATTTAATAATCGACCAAGTTTTTTTTTTTTCTACGTTGATGCTGCAACTGCTCACGGGCAAAATCCTATTCATCTTCCCTTAAAATAGCATATTGTAGCTCTTATTACCGGACGGTCCGGTGAGGTGTTTTATGGTTTTATGGGCATGGGATACCCAAGGGGGAGGTTTATGAAAAATTGAAATAAGAGGAGGCTTATCAGTTGTTTACATAACGACTTGAAATAAAAGTGGAAGTGATTTATCATATGGGGAATACCCAATTTAAATCCCCCCCCCCCATACCCCTTCATTATCAAGGGTATGACTCTCCGTCTTTTAATCCTGTATACAAATAATAATAATAATAATTCATTACAATTCCTTCATACAACTAAATGTTACTACTTTCTACCATATCTTTGTTGGAAGGTTAATTAACTGCTTACCTGACGAACTATACCACAATTTTGATAAACTCTTGCAACTCTTGCTACTTAAGTGCATATGAGTTATGACTCACGATTCACAGCGAAAAACCACTGCTAAATCTCTTGACACAATTCTGTGTTACTCTCCCTTTAGTATATAGTTTTCCTCATCTATTCGGATATTATTATAACATTTTCAAACAAAATAAAACATTTATTAATTCAATAACTTCATCTTCACATACTTATATAAACAAGTGTAAAAAGAAAAAGTCGTTAAAACCGTTAAAAGCCGTTATTTTCAAAAATTCAAATAAAGATATATAAACTATTATTCAAAATAAGAATATATAGAATTAGAATCTCTCTCTCTCTCTCTCTCTCTCTCTCTCTCTCTCTCTCTCTCTCTCTCTCTCTCTCTCTCTCTCTCTCTCCTCTCTCTCTTCCTCTCTCTCTCTCTCTCTCTCTCTCTCTCTCTCTCTCTCTCTCTCTCAACAAAGTGAAAAACCTTCCCACCGACTCCGACGAAGATGATAACAAGCTCACCCATTATGAAACAATAAATATTACTCTTCAAAACAATAATTACCCTTTATATGCTGTAAATGCAAATAAAAGATTATACATAAATAAAACATTATAATAATAAATCATAATACTCTCTCTCTCTCTCTCTCTCTCTCTCTCTCTCTCTCTCTCCTCTCTCTCTCTCTCTCTCTCTCTCTCTCTCTCTCTCTCTCTCTCTCTCTCTCCTCTCCTCTCTCTATCTCTCTCCGACACACACCACAAACACACACACACATTTATTCAATTAGGTTTTAATTAATTTTATTTCATGTCAACATTTATAATGCTTCATGTATTCCCTAGAATTCCTCCTAAATATATAATATATATATATATATATAGTATATATATATATATATATATATATATATATATATATTAATATATATATATAATATAATTACTATATATATTAATATACTATATATATATAATATATATATATTTATATATATTATATATATATCTTATATATATATATATATATATATATATATATATATATATATTATATATATATATATATATATTATATATCATATGGTGGACAGCTCTCCCGCGTTCGTATATAAACTTACTTATTTAATTAACATAATGACAAAACTAAAAATAGAGAATATATCTATATATATATATTATATATATATATATATAATATATTATATATATATATATATATTATATATATATATATTATATATATATATATATACATATATATAAAATAATAATATAATAATAATAATAATAATAATATAATAATAAAATAATAATAATAATAATAATAATATCTGTATTTGCATCCGGCTGCAGCGAGATTTAAATTTTGAGGAACGATCGGATGCAACAAAGATCAGCTGACTCATATAAACAAATATAAATATATTGTTATTAAATAAATATATTCGATATAATTTAATCAATATTCAAAAAAATCATAAGTGGAAAAAATAAGATTAAAATATATTTATAGACTTTGACGGCAACCATCATTAAAATTATTGGAATTAACGAAAATACGAATAATTAACATTAATAATTAATTTTTGTCATTAAAATTATTGGAACTAAAGAAAAAAATGAATAATTAATAAAATAATTAATTTGAATTGTTATTAAAATTATTGGAATTAACTAAAATACGAATAATTAATAAATAATAATGGCAATAGTCGAGATTTAAAAAAAATCGATATATTTTTCTTAAAAATAATCGATCTTTTGATATGGGTATGAAGCAACCTGCCAATTGTTGTTAACAAAAAATTTCCACAATTACGATATATTTATAAACAACGTTATTTGGTGTTTTCAAATATTTTTTCTTTTCACATCCGAAAAATCTGTAAGGTTATATGATAAGTTTTGTTAAGTATACACAGATTTACTGTGTATACTTAACAAATTAAGTATACATAGATTTACTGTGTATACTTAACAAAACTTATTTAACCTAAATTCGTGGGTACTCTACTACTGAAACTCTCACAACATAAGAAATGTTCTTGAGTGAGAATAAATATTGTATATATGTGTAGGAGAGATTTGGCAACGCGCTCTCTTACATGGGGACGAAAGATATTTAAAAAAGTGATTATCGGAAAAAATATCAATATTTCGTCATACTACTATCTCAACTGTTATCATAATAATTATTTTGTTTTATTTAAAACTCATTAATGATCAGAAATCTTTACATTCCCGTATATATTTTACTTACAACCCCTCCCAGGAAAAAGGCTCAGGACCCTGTCAGCGGGGCCAGCGTTCTTCTCCATCTTCCTTATCTCCAGACTCCCTCTTTCTCAGCTTCTGCGCATCGACAGCTTCCATTCTTCTCAATGAGTCTCCACCAGCTCTCCCACTCTTCCTCGGTCTTTTTCCTCCCGGGTCCACTCCCATCTCTTCTTTGGCCACTCTCTCTCCCTGCATCCTCTCCAGGTGTTCCACACTTCAATCTATCTTATTCTACATTAAATATGGCCTTCACATCCAACCTCCCTTGCTTATCTCTCGTTCTTCTTTGTTTGTCCTCAATCTAGCTTTTCCACTTGTCCCTCTCAAAACGTAATCTCCGACAGACTGTATTCTACTATCCTCTCTTGTGATCGCACTCCATGCCTCCTCCCCATATAGTAGAATCAGTGCTAACACCCCCTACGAATATGCATTCCTTTTCACTTTCCAATACTCATTTGAGTCTATCGTAATCAGTATAGGGAATTACACAGGCTCTATTCAACTCCTCCCGATCACTGATGCTATCCACTGTGATCTCCTCCCTCTCTTCCAAATACTCCACCCAATCAAGTATTTACATTTCTCCACCACCTTTATCTCAGTCCCTTCCGAACTGCAACTCCTTCTCTTCCCCTCTCTCCTTCTCTACTGACTACCATGATTCCGTCTTTTTGTGGCTTCCATAGTCAGCACCGCCTCTCTTGAGCAACAATGTATCACACTCTCTCACCCTATCCCCCTCCAGCACGCCAAGTCCATTCGCGGGCCGTATGCCAGAAATCATCAGTTCAAATCTGCCGATAGTATCCTCTATTCTCACCTTTTTTATCACTACATACAGATATGCCTACAAGAACAAGAAGTTAACGGTAGACAACCACGCTTCCTGATCTTGACCTCCCGTCCTCACCTCAAACCATTCCTTATCTCATATTATGTTCTGTACATTACTATTTACAGTATCCCTTCTGCATACAAGAACTCTCCCCCAGCAGTGCCGTATCAAACTTTTAACAAACTGCATATGTCTCTATTCCTTAGCACTCTCCACAATCACTACATAGCCACGCTGAATGCCAAAAGACTTTCCTCAGACTCTATGAAACCCAATATTATGCTTCGCTTTATTATATGCCCACCTATACACTTCTCTATTCACGTGAATTTCAAGGTGAACAAGAGATCTCGTGCTTTTCTCTTCTTTCTATAATCCTGCTGCTCTTCTCCCAGCTGCGCTCTACTAAAATTTCGCGAGTCTTCTCTCTAGGTTCTATTCTTCTAGTCTTTTTACCAAGTGATCAACAAGAAATTATCTGTAGTTTGTTATAGGCTCCTGTATATCCTTTTTCTCTTATATATACCATTTTCTCGTATATAGATACTTCATAAAACATACTATGTATATTCTATATATATATATATATATATAGTATATATACTGAACTAAAATACTCTAGTATATTATATATATTATATATATATATATATAATATATATATATACTATATATATATATATATATATATATAAGTAAGTACTACTAGGATGGCCGATATATCCGGCCAACTATCCGGTACCCGGCCTATCCGGCCAAGTTTTTGACTATCCGGTATCCAGCCGGATATCATTGTTATTCGGCCGGATAACCGGTAATTACTTCCCTAGTAGGTTCTTCCTCATTTGGGGAAATATTCCAAATAATTTGAAAGAAATTAAATATACTCATATTAGTAATATATAATATATATATATAGTAGTTAGAGTATATAGTATATTATATATATCGATATATATAAATATATATAGTATATATATTTATATATTATATATTATATATAATATATATAAACTATATAGTATATATATATTATATATAATACTAGTAATATAAATAGTCATATATATATATATTATTAGATATATATATATATATATATAAATATATATATTGTACTTGTTTTAGAAGTGGCGATGTTGGGTATACAAAGAGCGTACCCAATGTGATTATTATTTTATGCATTCATTTTTAGTGAGCTAGTACAGTACAATTAATCTGAAATTTGGTCTGGTGACACGTTCATCCAAATGTATGGAAAAGAAATTATTGTAATATAAAATATTATGAGATAATTATATTATAAAAATATTAAAAGAAGTATATGTAATACACATAATTATAATAGTTTTAAGCTACCAAGACACATGTTAGTCCACATTTTTTTATCACACAATACTTATCTTCACGTTTGAAGTATTGTAATTACAAATAGTATTGAGCCCACTGCTGGATATATTTAAACGTGTTTATAAGGCATTGTTATAATTTACACGATAATATACGTAAATTATCTCAGAAATATATTAAGTAAAAATTAAAAACACGAATTTATTTCCAAATGTTACCCTCCGCCTTCAGTGATAAAACTTACTAAACCACTTTCAGAGCAAAATGTCAAGGCAGCAAAACTTGATAAAATGCAATGTTGAAATATAATATACGTCTGCTATAGAAAAGTCCAGGCGTGCTACCTACATAAATGGTCCTATCATTATGAGCTGTACTAGGACAGTCGAGAACTGAAATATGTATCGATCACTAGCTCGGATCGCTTAATCATACCACCTCAATATCCATTGTATATATTGATAATTCACGTTTCAATTAAAATTTACCTTTGGGAAACATAAATTCCACAATTTTATCCTTTTCTCCTCAGACTGCTGAAACGTCTAAAGGCAAATTCCGACCATCTGTTATTCCACACATTTGTTCAAATTATCGCGAGAATGTGCTAATTCCGTCCAATTTATTTTGGCTTATTCCGCAATTGCGGGAAGTGCGACTTAAATTGCGAACGCTCTACTCTCTTTTATATATATGACTATATTATATATATATATATATATATATATAATAATATAGATATAATAAAGGTAATAGTATAACTTAGCAAGTCATACCCTATATATATATATATATAATATAATATACACTTGATATTATAATATATATATATAAATATATATATATTATATATAGTATATATATATATATTAGTCAGCCTCCAGCATTAGAGATGTCTCATGTATGTAAAAAAAACTATGATAGCACTTAAAACTGAATACAGTTTAAAAATCAGCAGCGCCAATCTTAGGAGAGAAAACTGAAGAGAATAAATTAAAGTGAGATAAAAAAGTAATAATAATTAATAAATAGGTTTTATGTACGATAATTTCTCGTTCCCCAAAATTTTCGCGTTCCAAAGTCATTGAGTCCCCCAATATTTCTTTTCAATGTTAAGGCGAACATACGCGCACCCGCGCGGCACACACACACACACACACTATGACATAGATAGATGTTCTAGAGAAATTAATTTTTTTTTTTTTTTGATGACCTGACCTGACCAAACCTAAACTATATACAATTTTAATTTTTAAATATTTTAATTTAAATTATTAATTTTTATTTTTTAATGTTAATTTTTAATTTTCCATTATTTTCAGTTTCTCCTAAAGTATTGAAAAGATATAAGGAAAACGGTGTATATTTTTAGTGGAGGCTGCATTTTCAAATAAAGTTTCTGTTATTCGTAAGTTTGATTATGAATTGTTTGGATGTGTATTTACTTAAAATTAATAATTTATTAATTTTTTTTGTTTAGTTCTTGCATAACAATTATACCCGAATTCAAAGAATTATATTCAAGTTTTATGTAGAATAGTGTTTTATTATAAGATACAGGCACCTAATCTGTGAGACTGCGCCATAATTATACTATATTATATATATTAGGTAGTATGGGTATAGTATATACGGATAATAGAATATATAATATTATATATATTTATATATATATGCCATATACTATTATAAGTATATCAATAGTATATACTTATTATGTAGGTTATATATAAATCCCGTCCAGTATAGTCGTCGCGCGGTGCGTTGGCCCACATTTAGGATAACTTCGTCTCCCCACTTCCGCCTAATACACTTTTTGGATTGTTTTTCTGAAAATCAAGGCCCGTTATTAGTATAAGCACACAAAAAATATAATTGTCACATTCTAAAATCTTAGTTTTATTA
This sequence comes from Trachelipus rathkii, assembly GCA_015478945.1. Classification (NCBI taxonomy): domain Eukaryota; kingdom Metazoa; phylum Arthropoda; class Malacostraca; order Isopoda; family Trachelipodidae; genus Trachelipus; species Trachelipus rathkii. The sequence goes on from JABUQX010043983.1 coordinate 25,412, forward strand.
AGTGTAGATAAAGTTTTATTTAGCACTCCAGTCTCACGGCTGTGAATCGACCACCATTGTGGGTTGAATTGGGCCATCTTTTTAAATTCCTTTTTATGCTGACTAAATTCAATTTTATATTTATAATTTTTATTTTAATAATATAAAAATTGTTTATTATATTAAAATTAGTAATACAGTAATTGAAAGATTTCAAGATGAGATAAAGTAAAATAAAGAAAAAATGTGCAATGGTGGCCCAAATTCAACCCCATTCGTGGGACAAATTTTGACACTTTTTTTGAATTCATTATTTTGCTCCGTAATATAATCCTTTTCCCATTTAATTTTAAACTTATTTACCTACATATAAAGTAGGTGGTTTATTATATAAAATTAGCATACCTGAATAAAATAATAGTCAATTAAATACTTAGGCTACATAAAATGAAGAATACCAATGGCTGGGCTCAAATTCACCAATCATCAATTTTTATATGGCTCCGGTGGCATGAATCGGAGAGTTAAGCCAGCATTTACCACTATTGCATCTGTGTTGAACAAGCATATAGGTTGCCACTTTAAAAGCTACACATACTCAACTGCTAATACACTGAAAAAAAACAATCCCCTATATAAAATTAAATATCTGTCATAACTCCTGTCGATCTTAAATAAAGTTAAAAAAAAAACTCGCATTTTTAAAATGTGAAATTCTATTTAAGGACTGTTCTATCACCACTAATTTAATTATATTTTTTAAAATATTAAAAACTCGCATAGAATTAAGATAGATCTAAATAAAAAATTGAAGTACTTACCACGATGAGCAAAAAAAAAAAAAAAAAAAAAAATTTTATTTAGTCACCCCGCCCGACCCGTATATAACAGTCTGCCGGATATCCGCGTATCCGGCTATCCGGCTAATTCACTATCCGGTATCGGCCGGCATACGGTATCCGGGCTTGCGGCTAAATTCACTTATCCGGCCCAGTCCATATAATAGTAGCTAATATATATATCACTATAGTCACAGTATATAATTATATATATATGGGTATACTATATATATATATATATATCATATATAGTAAGTCCTTAGTATATATATTTATATCATAGCGTATATATATAGATTATATACCATTATGCCGCTCTAAATAGTGAATATACAACATATGAGGAATGAATATAACTTAGGGTGTTGTGTGTGTGAAGAAAGGAGTAAAAGAGAGGAATAAAATTAAACGTACATTAAGAGGTTTTGTCATGTGAGAAAAGGAATGGATGGTAGTTGGATTGGTAAAGCGGATTATATAAGTGATTGAGTGTGCTGGAGTCGACCGGTTGCGGGAGACCGACAAAAGAGATTTGAGTCTAGTTAAAAGAATGCCCTGGAGAGATTAATGGCAGTGGCGAGAAGGAAAGGTGCATTCAATAGGAGTGAATGGCGGCGTTTTGAGAGGGGTATGCGTTGTGGGGCACCGGGTCAAGTGTATTGAACCGTACCATTGACGAGATGCCATGATTGATGCCAATCCATGAAGCCCTAGGGACCCTTAGCGGTGACGCAGCTCTTACCCATTCATGGGTGAAGAAAGCGTGTAGTTGATGAGGTATATATATTACTCATACTAATATCAACGGTCATATATATAGGCTAGATATATACACCTCACTATTATACTACATACTTATACAGAATATATATCTAGTGATATATTACTATCTATATATTATAATATATATATAATTTTAGTATATATATATATATATACTATTATGAGTGGTATATAATTTATATATATATTATACTAATATATATATATGATATATATATATATAGAGTATATATAGATAATATTTCAATAATATAATAATAATATATTATATATATATATAATATATAATATATATATAGGGATATATATATATAAAAAATATAAATATTTATATATTTATATATATAATATATAATTATTCTAGAGCGAGTCGTTCAAAAATTACGAAATGCGTGCCCCACTCCCAGTGTGAGAATTAGCATCAACATGGATCAAACCAGCGGTGGGCGTAGCTGCCCTTCATGACGTCGTCACTCTTCAAGTCCAAACGAAAGACGGCGTCGTCCCCATCTCGGCCATTGTGGTGGAACACCTGCCCTCGGATCTGCAGATCCCTGGGCTAGTCAAGACCACCCGAATGCTTCGCAGACAACATGTACACCTTGCTCATCCCTACCCGGACAGCGATGTGATCGATCAAATCCAGCTCCTGATCGGCGTGGATCACTTGAATAAATTCCTGAAGTCGTGTGAGTCCCGCTTCGGCGTTGACCTCATGAAAACCAATGTGGGCAACATGATATGGGGACCTCTACCCTTTTCTTCGAAGAACACTACCTCGCAAGTTACAGTAGTGTCCGCACTTAGAGCAGAAGTTCGGTTCACCAACGATTGGAGACCGGATCTCACTTGTAATCAGACGGAACAGCACTCTCTTTCCCTCCAGTTGGAAAGGGGTGTGAAGAAGGCGCCCCGGGGTCCAGACCCTTCGCTCCTCCGTTCTGAGGATCCCTCTCCGACCGCTGGATCACACCCTGGAGCTTCCCTCTCGTTGGAAGACGTGCAGGGTCCATGTGAGACAGCGGATACGGGGTTTCGAACTATAGGTTGCTCTACCAACGTAGCCTTGGGCCACTCCCCCCTCCAGAGGGCGGATGGAACCAACCCGGGGCCACCCCCGCTAATCTATATACTATATTATATATATATATATATAATATATATATATATAATTATATATATAATATATAATTATATATATAGCTCATCTATCTTTAAAAGGATGTTACATAAAAATATCAGATATCGAAATATCGCTGAACACTAATCGTCTACCCATGCACTGTGACGTTTTAACTTAAACACCAATAGAAGAAGAGAAAAAGTTGCCACATGTTGCTTTTTATATCATGTTAATTTTTA
>JABUQX010043984.1:0-27500 GCA_015478945.1 Trachelipus rathkii
GTTGTACTTCGTTCCAGTTTCAGATTTGGGTGTTTAACCGTTTTCGTGTAAATATCTTTCGTTTTCGTGCCCTTCAATATATATATATATATATATATATATATATATATATATATATATATATATATATATATATATATATATATATATATATATAATATTTTTTATATATATATATATATATATCGAGTTTTAGCCACAATCTACTAATATAATTGTTACCAGGGCGCGGGACGGGGACGCAACTCAAATGCACCCCACCAACCTCTTTCTCTAACCTCCTACCTTAATGAAAGAGATTTTACAATGTACTATATACTTTTTGAACTACTCTTGAAATTCAAATATAGGAAGGTTGTGCTTGAAAGACAACAATTTTTCTGCCTTTTCTGCTGAGAGTCTGTTTCTCTTTTCATCATATATTGCAGTATTGCTAAATACTCTCTCACTTGGAACACTATTTGGAGGACAGGCCAAGTATTTCCTTGCAAGTTTACTTAAGCGTGGGTAAACATTTTGCTTAACACTCCGCCAACTGACAGGATTGTCATTTGATTAGTATCTAGCCGTTTTTTTGGTCATAGTTTTCAATCATTTGCACTGCATCTTTTGGTAATGCGTGTGTTTCTTCATCACTACTGGACTGTAGAAATTCTTGCAGTTAATCTGTTATTGATTTACTTGTAGAAGGTATTGGTTATGTATATTTCATTTTTTCCTTTTCATGGTAGGATTGATGTTTTTCAATTGCAGCACAAAGTGGCGATTTAACTTGATCTAATATTGTGTTACAAAAAAAAAACAATGCCTTTATAACGGGGATCTAAGTAAGTTGCAATGGTACGAAGGTCATTAATTTCTAGTTTTATTACACCTTTCATTCTTTTTAAACCGTCATCATTTTGAAAATGGTTCAAAATGCTTCCTTAGCGTTGAGATTAATGGTATTACATCGGAGACAGAAGCTGTAAAGTTGCTTATTTTTTTGGCATCCTTAGACTCATGTGATTCTGTTGACTCAAATTATTATGAACTTCATGCTGTGAGATCATGATCGAGTCATCATTACACAGTTGAGTCAAGTCTCATGTCACTCATTTAAAGTTTGCGCTCAGATTCATCTTCAAGTATTTTATTATAAAATTCTTTTTTCAAAAAAAAATATATATATATATATATATATATATATATATATATATATATATATATATATATATATATATATATATATATATATATATATATATATATATATATACTAATATATATATATATATATATATATATATATAATAATATAATATATATATATATATATAATATATAATAATAATAATAATAATAATAATAATATATATATATATATATATATAATATATATATATATATATATATATATATATATATGTATATATATAATATAATAATATATATATAATAATAATAATATATATATACTATAACTATAACTATCGTATATGTAATAATATAATATATATAATAATAATAATATATATATATAATATATATATATTAGCCAATAATAATAATAATAATAATATATATATATAATAATAATAACATAATATGTATATATAATATAATATAATATAATAATATATGTAATATATATATATATGGTTTGGTTAATTGTACGTCTTAAATTATTACTGGCCGTTGATATATAATTCTTGTAGTAGAAATGGTAGCAGAGATTCAGATTCGAATTTAATGATTTATTAATTTAATAGTCTTGCATTAATTCTAAATAATGGTACACACATATGGCACTTATGGATATGGTAACTATTGAGTTCTGGACACACAATTATCACAATAGACGTTTTTAATCTTTCTAAAAGGTGCGTGATATAAAGATATTAATTTAGTAATTAATTAGATTCCTAAATCTAATCATTTAAGTATCTGCTCTTTATCTTCTCTCGAGCTTTCCGTTGCCAACTTGGCCCAATATGCTTTACCATTACGTCTTCCCATCTTGCTTTTGGTTCCCTTTGTGGACGTTTCCTATCGAGCATAATCCATTCAACAATTGTTTTAGTTCACCTATTAGTGTAGTAAAAGTAAAAGAAAAAATACCTTGAGGTGGAACTAGTTGCAACAAAAAATATTCTTGTTGTAAATGATATGTAACACGCTCCTCCTAATCAAAATAATAAAAATATACATACATACTATTGTGGAAAATGAGTTTTATTGGCAGCCATCTTGAAAAAAACATTAAATATTTTAAAAAATCATGTAAAAGCAAATTTGGTATCGAATTACAGGAAATTTTATGCTGAAAAAGAATATGATATTGGATTTAAAAATAAAAGAAAATGACAAAATGGTAGTCGAGAAACTTAAAGCTTTATTAGTGTTGAAATATATTTTTATTAATCTTAGCGGGTTTTTATAATATGAAATCATATTTATTTCATAAAAATCAAATCTCATCTTCATCTTCTAAATCAAAACTGTCTCCTGTGTTTGTACAGTCCTTTCCACAACAGTTTTTACAAACTACTGAACATTGAAGTCTGTATCGGCGACATGTACATTTCATGGTGTTACATGATTCTTCAACTGTAGTTTGGCAGGTACATGAAATCATATTTAAAAGTTTGTCTGGTGCTGAACTGAAGTCTGTTAATATCGGTTGAAATTTTTCATCAACCAACTGCCAACCCAATAGTGTAGGATCAGGGGTTGGCAAATATAGATTTTTCCAAATAAAACACTTCAAATGCACTCGAAGTAGATGGTACTTCGCTGCATTTTGTAGTATTCCTGACAAACAAGGTATATCAAATTCTTTTTCAGCTGAAGCTAGTTTCCTAATGTATAGTTCTTAACGAAGCACATTTAGGTTGCTTGTGTCGATGTTACCTCCTTATAGTGACACAATAACTTTACAGGCAATTTCGACCAAATCATCCTTATTAACATCTTCTGAAGATCCAAAATGGGATGCCAATTTGCATAAGATTTTGGATCTTATGATATTCTTGAAAGCTAAAGATTTGCATTTGACAAATAACGGACTGGTGGTGTCACACCCTCTTAATGCGTGAACAAAAAGTAAAGTCTGGCAAGCCTCCTCTTCAATAGATCTTTGCATGGCTTAAATGTCACGATCTTTAACAGATTTTTTGGCAGACTGCATTAAAATGTTCTTAGAAGAATGATAAAGTATTAGTATTAAAATATCAGTATCATCAGCTACTACAGTGACGTGTTTTTCCTGGGATATATTTAAAGCTTTTTTTGACGATTAATGTGTCTGCATCACCTTCTGCATGAATGACGGAATGACCTCTTCCTTGAAAATAATTCCCCAGTATATTGATAAAGAGTTGTTTATTTGCAGAGTTAGAAAGAAATTTGTTTTTCTTGATAATCGCAGGCGAATTTTCATCAAAAAATACTACTATAACAGGCGACTGCTTCAAGCGCAGTCTGTGCTCTACATCTTTTATATTTGGTTTTTCAAACCCATCAAAATCTTTTGTCACATTTCCATACCTTCTGTTGATATACGATTCGTGTTGCCTTATGACATCGCCAAATGTTGCAGAAGCGAACCATGGTAACTGGCGAATTAATGCACCACCGTCAAGAACGTATTAAGTACTTTCCTGGGAACATTACCGTTGCATTTCATTGATATTTATGCTATCTAATTAGTTTACCAATGGAGATAAGACAATTTAATATATCGTCGGTACCTTTTAATCCCAAAGCGGTTTATTAATATAAAAGATGGCGACTGTTAATCTATTATAATTAATTATTTATATTGACCTAAGTTCAAGCATATATAATATATATATATATATATATATATATATATATATATATATATATATATATATATATATATATATATATATATATATATATATATATATATATATATATATATATATAAATAAATATATATATATATATATACTATATATATATATATATATATATATATATATAACTTTTTATATATATATATATATACTATATATGATATATATATATATAATATTTATATATTTGTCCTAGGGTCTATCTAATAGTTACAAATTATAAACAAGGAAATAACTAATTATAGCCACATAACATATTTTTATAATTATACAACAAAACATATTTTTAAATAAAAAAAATTATTTTAACATTTTTAGAATAAGCCTATATGGTAATAGTGTAGGTTAAGTCAGTCAAGTGATTTTAATATAAAATAATAAATGAAACGGGGAAATACAAATTTTTGAGTAATTTTATAGCAACCGTGTTGGGCAAATGTGAAAAAAAAAGAAAAAAATTAAACTGCGGTGATTATAAAAACTAACTTTTAATAAACTCGAATATAGCCTTTTGGCAAATAGGCTACCACTAATTAAACGTAGGCACTAGTTAAATAAATAAATTTATTTAATAAGCTAAGTAAGCCAACCTACGTAAGTCTTATCTTTCGGCCAGTAGGTGAACATTTCGAATATAACGATGCCTTCAGCGTCTGTAATTTCTATACATAATGTAGATGTCGCAGATGTATTAAATGCTGGACAAAATGAAAATCATAACATAAATAAAAACAACAATCTCAGTCCCGACAATAGTATATCGGGCGAGAGCGATCATTCCAGCAGTCCTTCACCAGAACCACATCGAAGACCAAGAAAAGCACTCTCTGTACACGATATTCCTCTTTTTGAAAGTAGGGATGTTGAAAAATGTTTGGAAAAGGTGAAATTTCTATTTCGAACCTATTTTGTGGATGAAAATATAGAAAAAAGTCCAGCTTCTTGGGCCTCTACTGCCTTGTGCCATAACTTCGAGGATACGTCCTCCTTTCAACGACCAAACGTATGTGGTATTGGTTCACCTAGTAACTGAAATATGCGCACCACCTGATAAAGAGAAAGATGAAACCTTATTTCAGCAGGAATTGAAGCCTGGTGAAAAGCTCACTGCATACCTTAATCGAGTTAGAACATAGTTTGGAGATCGCAGTTATGAAATGCTTTTACGTTAAAATTAAAAGTTTATGAAAGAGATGTTTCTTCGCGTTCTACCTGATGGCCTTGTCCCTATATCAACTCTATTGAGAGGAGATGAGGATTTTCATAAAGTACCTGAAGCAGCTGATGTGCTTATAGAGAGGCAACGTAAGCATAAACCTTACCCTAATTACTCTGTCAACGCAGTGAACTCATTTCTACCTACCAGATCTAGATAACCAACACCAATACCAGATGACCGCATTTCAAGCAGAGATTTGGCTCAATTATCCAGTCAAATTAGTGAATTGTACCAGAAGTTCGACTCCCTCGCCTCTCAGGTGAATCAAATGAAACTACGAATGACTCGTATTGATGATGGCTGGACCAGAGGCCGTTCTCCGAGCAGGCGGTCACCTTCAGGATTTCGGAAGGATGGAACACTGCTATTACCATTTCGCATTCCGCGAAAGGGCAACCAGGTGTCAAAGAGACACTTGTATAATGTCACATTTGGTTGCACAAACGCCATCACAGAGCCCAGCAGAGGCACCTTCCCTACCGTCACAGGGAAACTAAATATGGGGGTGGAGTTACCCCCCTGTACAAAAGAAATTCGCTTTAACTCTGTGGTAACACGAAGAATTTGTAAGGATAAAAATAATATTCAAACAATAGAACGACTAAAGGAAGAAAGCTACCACCCAATAAACTCAAATAATAATTACAAAATATAGATAAAAATTTTGGTACAATTTTGCATGCTGATAAAAATATTAGTAACAATATCAATATTCAAGTTCATTCGAGTGAATATGCGACTAACGCTAAAGAGCATCTCAGCCGAGTGAAAAACATTATCAAGTAAGCGAAAAATCAGTTATTTGGGCAGGAACCTATAGTTCCTAGCCAAATTACTGCGATGCTGGTTGAAAATGCAGATTCTTACAAATTGCAGTGTTTCCAAAATTGTTAAATATTTTAAATGTAAGTGCATTCAAATCTTTATCATTTAATCGTCTCTTCCGTATCTATGATGTTAATTCTAAGAAATTATTTATCCTCGATACGGGGAGTTCATTTTCCTTAATAAAGGATCCTGCAGAGGAAAAGAAAGTTCCTATTGGCTTTCTTACAGTTACTAATGGAAGCCAGATTAGCATTTATGAATGTATAACTAAAAAAAAAAATTCTTTTAAAAAGGGAATATGAACATCAATTTCTAATGCCTAATGTAATTGATAACATATTAGGGATAGATTATTTTTTCAAGCTATGATTTTTTCTTAGGAATACCAAAGTTATAGATGCTAGTACTGGTTCATTTTGTGAAATCATTTAAGGGAATGACTCTAAAGTGCCGCCCTTAACAAAAGATTTAGATTATGTAAATTTAACTCTTTCTTCTAAACTCCTTTCCGCGCCTTCTCTTTATATTGATCTATTATGTGATTATAAAATTTTATTTGACGATGTATATCATTTTTTAAATAATAATGATTAAAATGAATAGTAATGAAAGAAATTTTCCAAAGGGTAGCTATCAGAAAAATGCTTCCTACGAGTGTAATAAAAGTTTATATAATAATATTTTAATATTAAGAGTGACATGTGTGTTCCAAAATTTCCCCCTGAGGAAAATTCCTTAAGTGAATTATTCCCATATAAATGTAAGGTCATGGGTTCCCCTATAAGTATTAAAAGGCTCAGATTCCCTACTTGTCTGAATGATAAGGCAAAGGAAGAGATATGCAGGTTAGTAAATGCCGGAGTACTTTCTCCCTCATACTCACCTTGGAGATTTCCTATATCAGTGCTCTCAAAACCCTTTGGTGGAATCCGAATAGTGGCAGGCTTAAGATTACTGAACAGACGAAACAGTTCGAAACAACTTCAGCCTCCCTAACTTGAATAACTTTACTAACCTACTCCACGGTTGGAAAGTATTTTCTCTTTTAGATTTAAAAAAGACATTTTATAATCTTAAAGTCCACCCAGATTGTCGAAAGTACTTAACGATCAACACCCCTTTCGGCAGTTTCTCAAATAATAACATTTCAGATGGTTTTCATTCCAGTCCTACAAATTGGTTATTCTATTCGAAGTCTGATAATATGTAGAGAGTCATCCTATCTTTCTTGCGATATATATATATATATATATATATATATATATATATATATACTATATATATATATATATATATATATATATATATATATATATATATATATCTTCTCATATATATATATATATATATTATTATATATATATATATTCTCTTTGTAACCCCAGATTGCGGTGGGGTGCGCAACATTCACCTGAAACAGAATAATTAAGCAAAAAAGCAAAACGTAAATCGAAAAGAAAGCCCTCCCCATTCCCTCACCTCATACCATTAAGAGCGAACCCATCGCTACCAAATATCCACCCATTAACTTTACAACACCGCGACAGACCCCCATTATGGTATCTTGTCAATGTCAGGATTCATCCCCTGGGCCAGTCCCACAATCTTGCCCTCTCACAAAGAGACGCCATTCACTCTTATTATGCACCTTTCTTCTCATTTCTGCTGAATTTACGTTCCTCTCCTTCAGACTCTCTTTTACTGACTCATTCCAAATATTTTCCCAGGTCTCCAAAGGTCTCCAAGGCGGTCGATTCCCAACACGCTCATCCTTAACAATCTGGTTAACCGACCAACTATCATCCATCCTTTCCTTATGACCTACCCATCTTAATATACTCTTATTTATTCTCTCATTCACGCCAATCCTCACAAAACACAATTCCCTAACATACTCATTCTTCATTTTATAAATTCTTCTCACACTTAATACACCCCTAAGATTATCCATCTGAACAAACTGCACCTTACATCTTTACCTCTTAATCGACACCTCTATATATTAACGCAGTGGTAAAAGAGGATAGGTCGGTCAAGGTCAGGTGGGGTAAATCAAGGCCAAAATTTGCCTCCAATATTGCATTCCTACTACTGACACCGTAGTTTCACTACTATGTATTAACACCGGTAACAACATATCTTCACGCCGAACCCTATCGCATTCAAGAATTTAATTGCACCAGACACCCTTATACAATTCATAACTTTCCTATAACACTCTGCATCATCCTTTCTAACTTCATCCATAATAAAGTCTAATATTTAAATTCTGATACTTTTTCCAGATCATCACCATCCAACATTATTTAACACTGCAAATTCTCCTCACCTCTCCTCCTAAGATAAGAAAGGCAACCTCGACTCTCTTCCATTCTCCTTCAGTCTAATATCTCCCCTGCCAAAAGCAAACGTTATGCATATGCGAGCAATCACACTATTCTTTCTAGTTTTCCAATGTTCCTGAATATTTTACCTTGTGGCTTAGGTTCTTTTATCAATCGACGATTAAATTACATACTAAATTCTTCGACTATCTAAGCTCCATAACAGAGCGCATTCAAACTTTTTCTTTTATCTGATTTATCAGATTTGGTGATTTCAAAATTCGCAACCTCCACCAGCATCCTTCTAACTCTCAAAATACAGCCGTTGAACTTGCTTTTCATTTGTTTATTCAGAATCACTTTGAGCAGGTGGCGTACCTCCTTACTTTTATCCATGATAGTCTTTGAGGTGAATCCAACATTCTTGACCTTTTCTAAACTTCAAATCTTTTCCTTATCTGTTAAACAATTACCTTTCCTGGGTTCCCTTGATCACCTTCTACCTCTGTATCCTCTTTCATCTCTTCAAGTCTTCCGCAGGAAAGATCCCCGCCAATCGAAATGAAACGTGTTTGGAACTATAATGCTGCTGACTGATCAAACTTGCCTCGTACTACTTTGATTTCTGTTGAAACGATTATTGTTTCAGAGTGAGGGATCCCTCAGAGTAAATTGAGCCCACAATCGAGATGATTCTCTCTGGCAAGGAGAAGTACATTCCATATTCTTTCTTTTGAAGTTGAATCAAAAAGTCTTGGTTTAGCGTCGCCTATTCCGCTGAATTCAGGAATTATCATAGTCTTCAAAATTCAGAATTTCATGCTTCTTTTATTTCATCCTAGAATCGTACTACGTAACAATGAAAATCTTTTCTCCTTTGAAAATGCAATAATATTACTAGTTCTTCTTCCTCACGATCTTTCTAACATTTTGATAAAAAAAATGCGAATAATTTTAATTCATGCTTTTCCTCATCGATTTTTAATTCCTGGCACCACAGCGTTCATACATTCTGCAAAAGCTGAACTCGTCACCCATTCATTTGAATCTACTTCCACTTTAGACGACTCTGCAGCTATTCCTTCTTCTCTACCTCCCTCCATAGCATATTTTAAATTAGCTTTTTGGAAATTTCTTTTTTTTATTTATTATTATGTAGTTTTCACCACCAGTCACGGGAAAAGCCCTATTCAAGGAGGGGGTGTTGTTATACGCCTCAGAAGAACATCTAACGCAAATTAAGTAGATGAGCACTGACGCAGGTTCTTAAATGTGAGGGAGATTTAAATTCAGCAAAGATAACAAGAAAGGAGTTTGGACACGAGAATCTTATCACAGAACAGACCAGGGGCAGGAAAGAAAGAATCACCGGCAACAGCGCTACGACGCGAACTATGTCCTGTGGAGCGTCTGGTAGATAACCTATCAACACCACAAAACTTCATGTGCTAAACACTAGCACCCACCTCCTGTGCCTATGAAGGCGTCGGTAAGGTGGACGTACGGATCAGTTCGGTGAGTTGCCTGCTGCACTTGTCGCGGTTGGCGCTGCAGTGCGGATCACCAACCGCCGATTAACTTCGGACGCAAAGATATAGGGTCACAAAAACTGGAAAGTACCAGAAACAGCTTTTTTTTTTAAAGCCTTTTCGTCCTTTGACTCGACCTTATCAAAACGGGCGAAACCAAGGCAAGGCCCCCCCACCCAGGATATAAGAGCTCAGAGTACTCCATCTACAAGGGCGCGCATGAGACCCTTGTATAGCATTGAAGTAAGAGAGAGAAAGAGATGGAAAAAAAAAAAATCTCCAGTCTAAACACAAAACTGCCAGTTTCTTTGAGGCACCCGTAGCAACTTATGTAATGTTGACGGTTTCCAAGAGGATTTTTTTTTTTTGTTTATCGATTATTGTCAACAGAAGAGACGAGAGAGCCGTCGAAAGAGATAGAAAAGTTACGAACAGGCCTGTTAAACACACTCACATATTCAGAGTGAAAATGAAGAAGCTTTGTTTTAAATGAATTTCTAACTTCTCACAATAGCGTTTGAGAGCGCTCATAGGTGGGCGTAGTTTGTTAGCCATATACATCCCTACTTTCCAATCATATTAAAATCGTTTATCCGATTTATCGTATTTATCGGGAAAAAAATTTTGATTCCAAATACTATACCGTTATTTAATTTGTTAAATTTATTGCAGATTAAAAACTACGGTGGCTTAATCATTAGAGCGACAGAGTCGCTTGGCACAGGGCACGAGTTCGATCATTCGTTAGAATCCTAGGAAGAATCATTACCTAGAGAAGCTCTCTTCTTAGAATAGAGCAATGTCCGTGAGGTGTGAACTTTAAAAAAAAAGGAACAGGGGCAAGCCATGTGCCACCAACAATGTTCATCATGCGCATGTACGTTTGCTCAGCTTCACAGTTCTCTCACCTAGGCTTGTACGGGCTAGGGAGTGTTAGTTGCTCTCTATTGGCTACGCTCCAACAGTTTTACGGCCGGATTTTATTAACTTTTAAAAACGATATAATAGTAAAAAAAAAATTTAGGATTATTTCTGTTATAACCGCCTATTTTTAAATCTTAACAAGTAATATTTTTATTATAATTTAGTAATGGAGCGATGTTCTCCCTTGCCAAGGACATCTACAGAGCCAGGAGAAGTTCCCTGTCAGATAAAAACTTAACACATGCTCAGTTATTGAAAGGTGGAACAAGCACAATGCTGGCAGAACTGAATTGAGACTACAGTCGCTTATAAATTAAATTTTATCTACAACTAAGTAAGATAAAATAGTACATACAACATCGTTTAAGATAAACACTATTTTACCTACTTCGCCGTGAGTAAAATCAAATAGACTAAACGAATTATCCATAAATGAAGGTTAACCCCAGAGATTTCCTTTATTTACAATAAAAACATATTGAAAATATTTGGATTTCTCGATTTTTATTTAATAATATCAATATCGTTATCATCCAAGCTCTCGGCAAATAGTAGGATTTATCGATTATGTCGGGTTATCGCCCTTATCGGCTCTACATAAATATCGACTTCAACGACTTAATGGGCCGAATATCGGTCTCATCCGTTCTGAGAATTTTCAGTTAATCGATATTTATGTTCTCGTACGACTAATTTTTACGGTATATTCGTGCAACGCACCTAATATTGGTGCTTGAGAAGACCTCCACCGGCGAAAATTCTATCAGATCGAGCCGCCGGAATAGAGTTCGGACAAGATTAAGACGAGCAAGCAATTACTAGAGGTGTTTAAGAACAGGGAGCAGAATCTGAAAATGAGTTGAAGATATGAAGGGGTTCTCGAGTCCTCGGCAGATATGGATCGCTATGAGTTAGCAATGTCACTGCAGGTACGTGAGAAGATCTATTAATGAAACAAACGGAGAACAGATACGACAATAGACAGAACGCCTGAGAATACCACTATTGACAGAAAAAAGAAGTTCACTTTGTTTGTTCCAATAGCCAATATTGAGGGAATTGAAAGAAATCTAGACATAAGTAAGCAAAAAGAAGGAGGAACCCAACAGGACAGGGCATGCAGCTTGGCAGAAGCCAGGACGGTGCCACACCCGGTCAAATTACTTTAGGATAGTCAAATGCCACCACGCAAGTCTCCCCTCTAGTTATACAGGGCCAGGGGAAAAACCATAAAATATCAAGTATAAGATAGAAAAGTATATCGCTCAGTCAGACCTACTAGCTCGCCGATAAAGCCGTACTCGGCGGACGAAAAAAGAAAAGTAAATGAATTTCCCAGAGGTCTAGGCAAAATGAGAGCTTTAAACGGTTCCAAGAGATATGGCATAGATGGTAACACAAGTGAGAGCTATATTATAGCAGCGATAGGTTATGAAGGATCAGAGTACTTCCTTTTTTACGCAACGGAATAGGTTGATATGTGCAGTGTAACTCCAACAACAGATGGAATAGTTTTTTGAGGTATGAGGCATAGGAGAACTATAGATCGGAACTATTAAAATTGTCTTCCTGCTGGCGCTCTACTGATAATTTTCAGTTCCCTTCTTTCTAACTCTTGTTCCTCTGATTTTGGGCTTTTCCGTGAATTCTTTACAGTGACGCTGGACATATCGAAAGTCTTCGATAAAGTCTGGCACAAAGCTTTGATTTCTAAGCCTCTCTCTTTCGGTGTCAATCCTTCGCTCTATGGCCTTTTCTATGATTTCCTTCTCGGTCCATCTACAGCAGCTTTTTTAGACGGCCATCGTTCATCTTTTAAATCTATTATTAATGGTGTTCCCAGGGCTTGTCTTATTCCCAAACTTTTAAATCAACTTTTCATTAAAGAACTTTTCGTTGTCACCTTTTCACCTATATATTGCTGTGCTGACGATTCCACACTTCATTATACTTTTTGTATTGAAAGGTGTCACACTTAATAGCATATAACTCCCGCTAAATTCTATTTGGTGTTTGCTAAACATTTTTTTTTTTTTTTTTTTTTCTTTAAAAACAAAGTTCCTCAATCTTTCTCCTAGACATAATCTCCCACACAACTGTTACTTCTTCTTCGAAATCTTTCCAATAAAAAAAAACATTCGTCTCTCCTTTATATGTTTAGTGTTTATTTTTTCGGTTAGATCCTCTTGGAAGGATGTACCATTATTTCTCTTTCAAAGGAAATCTCTAGGATTTTGAGTGTTCTGAGGAATCTTCAAAATTTCTTCATAACATTCCAGTTGCTTACTCTTCTCTTTATGAGGGTATCATTCGCCTCTGTACAGATTATGCAGGACACATCTTACACTTGTTAAATAAAACTTTAATTTTCGTTGGAATTAGTTCAACTATGGTTCTGTTTGGCAAAGCAAAACAAGTACACCCTCGTAACCTTATATAAATAGTACTATATAATAGTAATAATAACATATACCGTTATAGTATATACTTATATATATATACTATATATATATATATATATATATCTATACATATATATATATAATATATTATATAAATACTATATATAATTATATATATAGATATATTAATATCGATCTATACTATATATACTATACTATATATATCACGCGCGGGTTTACGGGGGAAGCACAGGAGGCCGGGCTCCCTCCCTAAAAAAAAACTAAAAGCCAACTAATGTAATGAAATAATTCCAAAATTAACTTTTATTACTCTATCTAAATATGTTGGTTCTTATAGGTTAGAACGGCTCAAATTTTACATGTACGAGTCATTTATTCTCTTGCCGAACATATTCATAAGATCAGTGACTGGCGTCAGGAATTTGTCGATTTGGTGCCCCAAGAAAGCATTAATTATAATGCTTTCAAACCACTCGTTTCATCCGGCCAACCCGTAAAAGAACCCTTACTCTATCTCTATTTTGTTTATTCTTGAGGATTTTCCACAACGGGCACATCGTAACGAGAACAAAACAACGTCCCACATAAAATACTTCTCCCACAATTTTTAAATTAAATTAAAAAAAAAATTATTCACGGTTATATACGTATATCATAACGTACCTATATAGCTTGACGAACTCGCGGCTCTTATAACCTACTATAAGCCCGCTCCATATTATATATATTACTAGTTGTAGTATAATACTATAGCTATTACTTATCCGATATATAGGCATGATATCATTATATATAAGCTATATAATATATATAGTATATATAGCAGACGAAGAGACGAGAGAGGAGAGATGAGATACCAGAAAAGATAGGCAGAAGAGAAGAAAGAGAGAGAGAGAAGAGAGGAGCACAGAGAGACGGAGATGAGCAAGAGAGAGAGAGAGAGAGAGATGAGAAGAGAAGAGAAGAGAGAGAGAGAGAGAGGAGAGAGAGAGATGAGAGAGAGAGAGAGAGAAAGAGAGAGAGTTATACGAACCATTGCCTACCGCAATTAATATATTTAGGAAAGATAAAACAAAACAGCCTTCATCAGGCGGAGCGTGCCCAGAGCAAACATGAATCTGTAACAAAAACAAACAATAACAGTACAGGAACAATAAATAACAAATTTATAATCAGTAGTTATTCCATGAAATTTAAAAAATAAAAAATAAAACAAAGGGAAGATAACTCTTTTGAAAAAATTTAAATTTGTTAAAAATGTTGCGCGAAAATCTGTATGAATAATGATCTATTTTTTTAGAAGAAGCAAGAGCTCCATCATTAAGAGTGAACATTAAGGCTTGCCAAATGTCGATTTTTTCAACTAAAAGAGTATCCCCAAGGTAAACCACTAAATATGGCCAATGAAAGTCAGGGTCTTCTCGCTACCGGGGGCACGACGGGGGCGTTCCCTCCCCACTGTCCCTCCGTCAGCTCGAACCCCCTAAAAGGAAATAAAAAAAGAAGAAATTAAAAATTTTTTCCAAAGCATAATAAAAAAAACAATATTTGGCAACTCTTGCTCTCGTCACTACTGCCGAAATGAAAGGTTAATGAGAAGGTACGCTGCCAGCCCTAAGAATGCGTTATATAATATTTAAGGTGTAATAATAAATATTAGAATAAATAATTTATTTTTTCAAGTTTCATCGATGAAATTACTGCTAAAATCAAAAAGTTATTTATTTTCTGGAGCTGTGATAATTAGTTAACATGCCATGATGCTTTCGGGATGCTGGCCTAACTTTAGTTATAATTTTTGATAATTATTGGCTCTAATTTTGGTTATACAAATCTTGGTTGAAATCCTAGAATTGCTCAAAAATAGTTAATATACAAAATTGGCATTATGTTGCTTCATATGATTTTATAAATAGCTTAAGAAGTGAGGAGTGGTTCTTAGATTATAATCATAGGTGAGTGTGGTGGTGTTGTTAATCGTTAATATTGTTGCAAATTGAAAAAAATGAATACTGAAAAAGAAAATGACTATAGTGTAGTATATATATATATTATTATATATATATATCTATATATATATATATATCTATATAATATTATAATATATATAGTATTATATAATATATAATACAATATAACCTATATAATTATATAGTATATATATACTATATATATACATATATAATATAAGTATCTACTACTATATTATATATAATTATTTATTTACTCTGACGTGCCTCCCATGTTTTGTTCACGAGCCGCCCACTGATATTATATATATATATATATATATATATATTATATATATATATATATAATATAATATATATATATACTATTATACCTATAATTATATATATATATATATATACTCTTCATATAAATACTATTATATATATATATATATAACAGTATATAATATACTACAATATAATAATATACTATTATATATATAATAACTATATATACTATATATCATTAATCATAGATTATATATATATATAGAATATACTATATATATATAATTATAGTATATATAAATTGGTATAAAATATAAATATATACAAGTTATTATTAACTAATATATATATAGTACCTATATATAATATTATAATATATATATATACTATATATAATATATATATACTATATATATATATATAATACTATATATCATATATATATATATAGTAATATATATATATACAATATATATATAACTATATACTATATATACTATAGTATATATATATATATATATATATATTATTATATATATATAATATATATAATATCATATAATATATATATATATATAATATATAATAATAGTATTATATATATATATATATATTATATATACTCGAATATATATATATATATATAATATAGTTACATAATATATATATATGAGTATATGTATAAGTATATATATACTATATATATATATAATATATATAGTATAGATATATATATATATCATACTCATATATATATATACTATATATTTTATTATATTATACATACTATACTATATATTCATATATATATTAGATCATATAGCTATAGTATATAATACTATACTATATACCTATATATATACTAATATATATAGATATATATCATCTATTATACTAATATTATATTACCTATATATATATATATATAATATTAACTATACTAATTATATAATACTATAATGATAGCAATTCATATATTTTATATTATATATGATATATATACTACGCCATAGAAATTACTAACATGTATATATAATCTCGATATATAATACTAATATAATTTATAATTTAATATCATACTCTACATATACTATCAACATACTATATATACGTTATCTATCATATAATATATAATATATATATATATATTAATATATATTTATACTGTATACTTATTATATTATACTATACTAAATATAATATATAATATATATATACTACTATATATTATCTATCATACTAATATTAAGTAATATACTATTTTATATATACTACTAGTTATACTATATATATACCTTACATATATTATATATAATTATATAATAAATATGTAGTACTATATATATATATCAATATATAATATATATATATATATATATATCTATAGTATATACTATAGTATATACATATGCTATATATATAAATACTATATATATACTACTAATATATGATAGTCTCATATATATTATATATATTATATATTATATAAATATTAATACTATACTATATTACTATATATCATATTATATGATATATAGTAAGTTTCAACTTACGGTTTATTGTGCAGGCCGGACAAGTTAAAAACGATAATACGATCGACCCCGACACCCTGATAAGCGCTGGAATTTCCGCCCTACGACAGACCGAAAAAAACCGTGAAGCGTTTTTTTGAAACAATAAAATGAATAAAATATAATAATTAAATAAACATTAATTATAAATAAATTAATTAATAATTAATATTATATAATTAATTAATTATTTTCATTATCAAAACGCTGTTAGTTACTATAATAAATCTTTTTAAGTTAATTAAAAATTAATATAATTAATTAATTATTAACTAATTAATTAATTAATACATAAATAAAAATAAATAACCATTAAAATTAAATAAATAGATTATTAGAGTAAATAAATAAATTAGCCGAGATATTATTTTTTTTATATTGATGTGTATATCTCCCGGCACCAGGTTGAGACTCCGCCACGGCGCACCGCAGCGCACGCGCGTTACCGCACACGCACCACCCGCCACCCTCACTTTAGTAACGGACTAGAGTTTGCCACATGGCTATCCTCTCAAACTTGACACCCCCAGAGGGATAGTGACGTAACCTCGTCGTAGACGATGGTTACTCGTGGCCATGCCACCCCACAAGGGCTGGGCTCTCCAGCCCCCAATACACCTGTACGAATATTGACGTTAGAAGGCTAAAACTTGGATATCAACACACCTTTCATATAAGTTAACCCCATCATTCATATATTGGACTTTTATTAAATAACCGTACACCCCAAAAGGGAGGGGTGCCCAGCCCCCAACAACCTGACACGATATGACTATAGAAGGGCCTGAAACTTGGTTATACACCCCTTCACTTACAAGGATCACCCACATCATATATGGAGTAAAAAATACCGTACACCCCAAGGGGGGGTCTCCAGCCCCTATAAAACCTGAAATATTGACACATCAGAACGACGAAACTTGGTATTCACCCTTCATATAAGTACCCACATCATATATGGAGTTAAAAAACCGTACACCCGAAAGAGGGGGGTCTCCGCCGCCCCAAAACCCTGAAATATACATAGAACTACGAAACTATGGTACTAACACCTTCGATAAGGTACCCCACATCAGTATATTCTACCTGTGAAGGGTTTAAAATAGCCGTGACAAACCCCACAAGGGGGTCTCCGGCCCTCCAACACCCGGATACTTATATAACATAAGAACGACGAAACTTGGACATACGACTAATACCATCTTTCCTTATAACTGCACTATCCTCGAATGCAGAAAAAAAAACATTTAAAAGCTTAAATAATAACAAAAAAAAAAATAAAAATAAAAAATAAACAAAGGAACAAAAAAAAAAAATTTTAAAAAAAAAACAATTTAACAAAAAAAAAAATAATCTAAACTAAAAAAAAATTATTCTTTTTCTAAGTCTATAACTCGATAATTAGCGATTCTATACCCCTAAAGCAGTAAAATCAGTAAATCAAACTGTCCTCTATACCCTCCAACCCTTCCATGATCTACTTTGATCTATTGATCTATTGATTCAAGTCATTTTTTTATTAAAAATTGGCTTGTTTTACATACCCTAAGCAGTAAATCAGTAAGCAGTAAATCAGTAAAGCAAGTTAAATCAGTAAAGCAGTAATCAGTAAATCAAACTACCCCACCCTACCCTCCCCATACCCTTCACATGGATCTATTGATCTATGATCTATAGGATTCTACATTGATCTAGGATCTATTGAGTTTCAAGTCATTATTTGCTATTAAAATTGTATGTGTCTTTCCCTAAACCAGGTAAATCAGTAAATCAGTAAATCAAACTGTCCTCCCATCACCCTCCATTCCCGTCCATGATCCTATTGATCTATTTGATCTATTAGATCTATTGAATTCAAGTCATATTTTTTATTAAATTGGTTTGTGTTTTCACATACCCTAAAGCAGGAAATCAGTAATCGTAAATCAAACTTCCTCCATTACCCTCCTACCCTTCCATGGATTCTGATTGATCTATCTGATATTTAAGTCATTTTTTCTTTTTCAAGTCATATTTTCTTTTTAGAAATTTGTCTGGAAACTCCCTAATCGTAAGAATCAGTAAATCATAAATCAGTAAATCAGTAAATCAGTACAACAAACTATCAACACTACCGGCTCCAGCCACCCTCCTACCCTTCCATGATCTATTGATCTATTTAGCATCGTATCTGATCTAATTGATTTCCTACATATTTATTAAAATATTCAAATTGTTATTTTTTCAAGCCCTTAACCAGTAACATCAGTATAATCAGTAAATCAAAACTGTCCTCCATACCCTCTCTTCCCGTCCATGATCCTATTGATCTATTGATCTATCTTGATTATTGATCTATTGATTCAAGTTAGAGACTTTTTCGTAATATTCGGATGTGCGTGTTTACATACCCTAAGCCAGATAAACAGTAAATCAGTAATCTAGTAAATCTCAGTTAAAGCTAGTTAAAGCAGTAAATACTAGTAAAGCATAAATCAGTAAAATCAGACTGTCATCCAGCCACTCCTTCCTACCCTGTCCGTGCATCTATTGAATGCTATTGCATTCTTATTGACTCTTATTTCGATTACAACGTCATTTTTTAGTAACTATCTGTAATGGCTGATTTACATAACCCTAAACATCAGATTAACATCAAACCACCCAGACCTACACTTACTGGTCTAAACCAAATAATCTCACCCTTTGATCTACCAGCTGTGTGATAAGCTTGTAGCTTATAGTCATTTTTTGATTGTCAAAATTGGTGACGGTGTGATTTACCATACCCGCGCTAAAGCAGTTGTAAATCAGTGAATCAGTCTAAAGCGGTAAATCAGTAATCAGTAAAAATGTAAAGTAAATTAATCTCAGGGCCACCCTCTTACCCCTTCCCATGATCTATTGATCCTATTGATCTATTGATCTATTGACTCATATCATATTTTGTATAACATTTACAAATTGTTATGTTATTCACATACCCTAAGCAGTAAATCAACGTAAACTCAGTCAAATCAAACTGCTCCAACCACCCACCCACCCTCCTCCACATGATCTATTGATCTATTGGTCTATTGATCTATTGATCTATTTTGATCTATTGATTCAAGTTCATTTTTTATTAAAATGGTGTGTGTATCATACAGTAACAATTAGTAAATTCAGTAATCAGTAATTCAGTAAATCAGTATCAAAGGCAGTAAAGCAGTAAATCAGAAAAGCAGTAAATCAGTAAATCAAACTGTCATCCAGCCACCCCTCCTACCCATCCTGCTGATCTATTGATCTATTGATCCTATAATCTATTGATTCAAGTCATTGTAGATTAAAATTGTAATTGTTTTCATACCCTTAAATCAGCTAAATTCAAACCACCCAACCCTAACACTTCATTGTCTAACCATAATCTATTGATCTATTTGATCTATTTGATGCTAAAAGTTCTATTGATTCAAGTCATTTTTAGTTAACATTATCATGTTTTACATACCCTAATCAGTAAATCAGTAAAGTCATACCACATTGCCCCCCCTCCTCATCCATGATCTTAACGATCTATTGATTCAAGTCACATTTTCGCGTATCATTTTTTTCGGATAACCATAGCATAAAAATAAATTTCTTTATATACTATCCAACGGATATTGGCGTATCGTACAAGTTTTCACTTAATAAAACGCTAACATAGCACCATTTGAACTACAGAATTATGAATGTGCACATGCCAAAAGTTAGATAGGTGATATTCCACAGTAAAACTACTAACATTAACAAAGTTCCACGCTTAAAAACAGTAAAGTATAAACTAACATAGCCATACAAAAGACGTAACCTATTCATTACTTTGTCCATCACATATCTACCTCAACATATCAATGTTATTTCAACATTACTTGGTAATATTAACATTTATCATAACTCTTCTAATTATCATACAGACAACGAATATACATTATACACGTAACAAAGTTTTTGTAATAACATAATAAATATTAAAAAAACTTTTATCCCATTAACCTTTACCTAAGATTCATAATTCCCAACGAATAACTTTGCAAACATAATTTTAAGATGTAGGAAGAGTTACATAACATAAGTTTATCGAATAGTATCTGTCTTTCGTTCCCCCTAATGCTACGAAATCCTAAGCAGTAAAGCAGTAAATTCAGTAAATCAATCCACCAGCCCCACCTCCCCACCCTACCATGATCTATTGTTCTTTGAACTATTGAATCAGGTCACATTTCGAGTATCATTTTAAGGAAAACATATCATAAAAAATAAGATTCTTTATATTCCAACCAACGTAATATTTGGCTAACGTAACAAGTTTTCACTTACATAATACCTAACAACAACAGCCGAATGAATAAAACAGCCATCATTGAACACTTAAACCATAAAGACGAAACATAGGGAGAAACAAGTTTTCATTTTCTTATAACATTCTTGGAACATGAAAAAGTATATAAATACATAAAAGAACATATAAGTTTATTTTAAATACTATTCAATCACATCTTAACAGGAGACATGGGATTCAAAATAAACTGAGCATGTTCTTATATCTCTCCAGAGATCAACACCCTTTGAAAGATGTAAGTATAAATGCCATTCTGCAACACTATACCATTTTTCCAGCATACTTTTGTTCCAACAGCCGCACTCCTCTTCAAGCCAGAGATGAAGTAAACCCTTATCCACTGCTGCCTAGTTATTAACACACTCCTGTATACCTCATTTTAAGGAAAAACCACATATTTCAGCGTAAATATCGACTTAGATCTACCCCATGAGCCTATATTATTAAGTCCCTCAAGATATCGACAGTCCGTTCAAGATGGTGATCGATTAATTCGTTTTTTCATTTAGTCCAAAGCTGTAATAATCTTTCACGATGTTGCGAACTGTTGAAACCCGTAGCTACAATGTATGACTGAGGGGACACCCTATCGACGGGTTTTCCAATATTTGGTACATCAGAGGCTCTTTACATTGTCATACTTCCCACCCCACTCTCACAAAGCCAGACGACATTCACGCCACTCACTCCTACAGTCTACGCTATTCGCTCGCGCATATTGTATTCAACCTCATTACACGGCGACGAGAAACAAGCACTACTATTCCTATTAGAACCTCTCAAACTGTCTCCACCCCGCACTTTTTACAACCGGAGTCGATGTATCAGATTGAACAGCTAACACTTATCCTTTACCTCAGGCTCCTGTGATAATCAATAAATCTGACGAAATTCATTCACAACAGACAATTAGAATAAAGGTCTATTATTCTACACCTCCGGCCTGGAAATACAAATAATGTATCTGTTGACTCCACTTGGTTTTACGCATTAAATATAGAATGAACATCGTGGAAACTAACGAAGGTCTCGTCAAAATATCACCAACAACCGTAGCAGGAGGGGTGAACCGCATCGTCATCAACACAGGCGAACACATATCCTTAATGATGAAACCTCGAGTGTATGAAACAGTCCCCAAATGTGAATGAGATCTACTTTCTTTTCAACCAATCAGAAGAAAGTAACAAGAATACGACGTACGAACAGAACCATATCTAGATCGACAAGTACTTATTAAACGAGATATGACAGCCTTTGAGCACACAATATATGAAACAATATTTGCACAAAAACCTAATTGTTTTCCCATACTTTATCTCAAACATTGACATAAAAATAAGTTCTTTGAATAAAATATCATAGCTAAGTGTGTAATAATTTAGTGGGCCTGAAACATAAAATCCAGTAAATAAGTAAAGCAATCCGTCCTAAACTATCCACCCACCTCCTCCCACCCATCCATGATCTTCGATCTACTATTTGATTGATCTATAGAATCAAACCATATTTTGAGTATCATTTTGGATAATACTAGCATAAAAATAGGTGTTTTATATACTGACCCACGAACTATTTGCTAACGTAACAAACGTTTTCACATCAATAAAGCTATCATTTTATCATAACATGAATTAAGAATATAGATGTACAACAACAAACCTAACATACCTTACGCGCGAATAAGACCTCAACTTTGACAATGTACAGTATCATAACCGACTTAAACATTATTTTTTCATATTATTATTATTATTATTTTTATTATTGTTATTATTATTTTATTCTTATTATTATTAAATTTTCAAATATAGGAGTAAATGATTTTATATAGATCAGTTAACAATCATAATAATGATTAACACACCGCCTAAGTTAACTAATATCAACCTAAACCTAATAAAGGAATAAAACTTCACCTTAGTACGGAATAACACAGTCAACATTAGTGCAAAGTACACTGATATTAATATCAGTAAGTAACTACCACGGCATCACAAAACCATGTAACCAACTTGTCTATACCCTACAAAGAACCTAACACTAAATACTTTACCGAGGTGACGTTACTATGAAACCACGACTGCTCAGTTAGGCTACATGTTAGCTTAGCATTAGGTTACTTTCCATGTTATACCAACACAGCCTTTCATGATGCGCCCTTCATCAATCACTAGGAGGCTCAATCTTGCTATACTTATACACCGATCAATTTACAATACGAGCCACACCCTAACATGGAGATCACCCAGAGGATTGCATGCAAGATCCATCTCGGGGTACCGAAAGGGGTTTAGCTAAAAGGGCACAGCCGAGACCCATTTCGGGTCCCCGAAGGGGGGCTGTAAAGTTCGGGTAAGGGACACCAGCCCGACAGTCGGCTGTGCCCTTATCGTTACCGCTTACAACCCCCCTTCGGGGTACCCCGAAATTGGGTCTTCGGGCTGTGCCCTTTCCGCTTACCCCCCCCTTCGGTGTACCCGAGCATGGATCTTTTCATCGCATCTCCTCTGGGGATCTCCATGTAGGGGGTGGCTTCGTCGTTGTAAATTGATCGGTTATGTTATAGCAAAGATTGAAGCTTTATGCTGAATGAAGGCCCTTCAAGAAAGCATTTCTGTATATAAACATGACAGTAACCCTAATCTGCTAAGTCCTGACATAGTCAAGCCTAACGAGCATCTGTGTTGTCATATAGCGTCAAACCTCCTTCTCGGGGTAAGATATTGTTTAGTTAGGTTCTTTGTAGCGGAATTAGGGACAAGATTTGGTTACGTTGTTTGTGATTGCCGTACCGTGGTTAAGTTACTTACTGATATGAATCAGTTACTTTGATAATGTTGACTGTTTATTCGTACCGTAAGGGTAAAGTATGTTCTGTAGTTTAGTGAATACTTATAGTTTAACTTTACGGTGTTTAAAACTTTGTCTCATGATTATATAATTCAATTAATTATATATAATAATAATAATATAAAATCAATAATAATAATTAATAATAATAATCAGCATAATCAATAAATAAATAATAATAATTAATCAATAACAATATAGTACCTGGTTTGGTCCGGCTATATGTATGTATGGAAATTTGTTAATGTTGACAGTTTCATTCCGCGCACCGTAAGGTATGTTTAGGTTTGTTGTGTACACTTATATTCTTCTTAATTCATGTTATTGGATAATGATAGCTTTATTGAGTGAACAACTATTCACTACTCTAGCAAATATTAGTGGGTCAGAGAACTAAAAAACACCTCTTACTTATTATGTTATGCTTTATCCAAAAGTGATACCTCAAAATAATGGTTTTGATTCTATAGATCAATAGATCAATAGATCATAGTAAGGTGGGTGGAGGGGTAGAGGGTAGGGTAAGTTGGTTTGCTTACTATTTTTACTTGATTTTAATGTTTCAAGGACCACTAAATGTATTACACTTTACTATGATATTTTTATTCAAAGAACTTATTTTTGTCATGTTTGGATAAACTTGTAAATGTTATTTGTTTGGTTTTGTCTAATTTGTAGCTATAATTGTGTTACATAATGGTGTAAGCTAGCTTATAGGTACCTTTTTATACACGATATGGTTCGTTAGTATCAAAGTGTTCTTCTTGATTGGTTCGAATTCAATAATCTGTATTCATTCTCCGGAGATCTTGTTTATACAACGGTCAGCAGCTCTTTCCATATCATAAGAGAAATTGACTTGTTCAGCTGTGTGTGATACGATGACGTCTCACACTCCTCCTTTACGGTTGCTTGCGTGATATCTTACCGACAGGATACCTTCCGTTATGTGCTCCCAACCGTAACCTGTGTCACTCATTTATACTTTAATCCGTAAACCAAGTGGAATGTTCAGATAATTTATTTGTATTCCCAGACGCCGAGATGTTACAATAATAGACTCCTCTTATTCATTCTGTTAGAACGAATTCGTCAAAGATGTATTGAATCACCGGAGCCTGGGGAAAGGGATAACGTGCTGTGTACATCCTAAACCATCTACTCGTGTTGTAATAATATTTCTTAGCGGTGCGAGACCCAGTTTGAGAGGTATCTCAACTAGAATAGATGCTGTTTTCTCGTCGCCGTCGACAAAATGTACAACGAGCCTTGATGTAACGGCAACTATGGAAAACCTCGATAGTTGTCCCCCTTCAGGCAATACAGTATAGGACTTTCACCAGTTTGAACATCTTGAATATTACACAGCTTTTGACTTACACAATGAAACCCGGCACGCAAATTAACATCCCCATCTTGGACGACCGTCGATATGACTATCGATGGAACTTAAATAATCATAGCTCTCATGGGGTAATCTACGATATCTACGCTGAAATATTTGTGGTTTTCCCTATAATGATGTATTACAGGGTGTGTTCAATAACTATCCAACATGATAGTGTTTACTTCATCTCTGCAGTTGAAGAGATTGTCCGTCTGCTGCGTTGAAACCAAAATCGTATTGCTGAAACCACCATGCTCAAGCGCTCATATGAGTGTTCTGCAGACATGCATTTATACTACTTACATACCTTTCAGAAGGGTGCTTGAATTCTCTGGAAGAGATATATAGAACACTGGCTCAGTTTATGGTTGAATCCCATGTCTCCTGCTTAGCTGATACAACTTATATATTTTAAAATAACAACTTTCTTTCTGACCTTTGGGACTCTTTTCAATTGGAAAATATGTAATCTAAAAAATGAAAACTTGTTTTACTTCCTCCTATGGTTCGCTTTTGTTGGTTAGAGGTTCGTAATGATGCGCTGGTTTATTCGACTTTGACTGTTGATCGTGTGATTAAAGCATGTTATTATGTGAAAACTTTGTACGTTAGCAAATATTCGATGGTTGGTATATAAAGAACTTCTTTTTATGATATGTTTATCCGAAAATATGATCCACTCGCACAATGTCTGACCTGATTCAATCAGCTTCAACTAGATCAACTAGCATGCTTATCTTGTCACAGATGGTGCCGAGGCAGGTGTGGTCGGGCGCATGGTGGCAAGTACGCAGCTACCTCTTGAGCTTTACTGAGTCCTTTAGTCCTGCATTTACGCCTCATAGGTATTCTGTAACACTATATACGACTCTTTACTGCATACTGAGTCATTTCTTATTTCAGACTATACAACTATTTTATGTTCATTGTTTGGATAATAATCCTCTTGCACTTACTGTTTGCAATTACTTCGTTCGCGAGAACCAGAAGTCAGGAAATCAAAGTTATTATATCTTCTATAAAATGAAATTATTCTTAAGGTATGTTTAACTAACAACTTGTTACGCTACAGTATATATCGTTCGGTCTGGTATGATCAAATTAGAACAAAAGGTATAGACTAAATTTCTGTACATACTTACCACAGCGTTACATGCGTTGAACACATGAACATGTCGACGTTATGTTAGAGACATAGCTTGTACACATCCATAGTACATCGCAAACGGTTCCAACTCAGACGGCAGTTCTTGTGCCAATACTATAGTCATGATACATTTCTTGATCTTAAAACCATATAATTATTTTTTGTAAGTTAAAAAAAACATTTGAATTATCAAAACAAAAATACCAAAAAAAGAAAGCTGAAGATGATGATGATTCATTTTATTATTCTTTGATCCATCAACTTCTACCTCTGTTAGAAAAGATCCATTCAACTTGGCACCAAGTTGTTTTTTCTAGCCTTGTACTATTATTAAAATCAAGTTAATCAATACTGTATCATAGCTTTCTGAAAGTATGGTAAGTAGTCTAGTCATTTTATATGTAGGAATTTTGGTTTAAAAGGGGCTTTGTAAGGTTAATCATACAATAAGTCATTTGACAGTAAATGATAACATATATTGATATGTATTATATAATTCTGAAAATTGTTGCGGTTTTAATATACCATATTATTACTAAAACAATATAATTTATTTTATTTTTTTGTTTGAGTCTCTTACAGATATTTTTCATTAATTATCTCATTACTTCCAATAAGGCAGGGGTGTCAAACTTATTTACCGTGGAGTGCCACACTGACTACAAAACAGTCCTCGTGGGCCGCAAATATATATATATATATATATATATATATATACTATTTACTATATAATATATAATTATATATATATTATAATTTATTATATATATAAATAATATATATATATATATATATATATATACGACGCCATTTAATTGATTAATAATTTGATAAAGTTCAAAATAAA
>JABUQX010043984.1:30000-34881 GCA_015478945.1 Trachelipus rathkii
AACACTCCTCCCCAACACTTGTAGACATTTCCTCTATACTTCTATCAGGCAATCATCATCTTCGCTCTACCAATCCAATGCCAAACATCAAACATCATCATCTTCAATCCGACACAGCACACCACACCTAAGATAAGAAAAAAAAACAATTAAATATGATTCTCTCTTTTTTTCACTTGAACAAAACTTTCACACCACCTCCTCAATTACAACATTCAACAAAAAAAAACACACAAAACCAATATCACCACCTCCAGCAACCTCACTCACCTACACATCCACACCTCACCCAAACCACCTCATCACTCACAACCCACTCACTCCGGATCAGACATATCAGAGTCCCTAATATACCCCAACCTTCTTAGCAACTCCACATGATTCTCTTGCACTTTCTCTTCACCTTCATCTTCACTATCACTTGAAAAATAATCATAACATCTTTCTCTCCAATCAAGATAATTCTCACCTTTTCTTCTCCTCATAAATTCCTTCACTGCACTATGCTTATCTACCCTACTACAACTTTTCATTTGTTCCTCTTTCACTACTCCATTTGATCTCTCATCACACCCTTCAGTCATCCTTGCAACACTCCACACTTTACCCTTTTTCACAACTGACTCATCATCATCACTCTTACACTCTCTTAATGGAACTACTACCTTTTCACCACAACTCTCTTCCATACTCTTATTCAACTATTTCCCTTTAGACACTTTTGACTTTACACCCTTTTCCACTCTCTCCCATACCGAATAACTCACCCTGTTGTTCTCCTCATCTGTCACTTTCTCATCAACTACCCTATGAAGATTTATCGGATGTAAATCACAAATTTTACAAATCATCTCATTCCGACATACCATCTACACTACCAACCTGATCACTTTCACTATTGTACCTACTCATACCTCTTAAATATCCTCCTCTTGCATACCTACCACCAGATTGTACAACTTCTACCAACTGTTTACCTCTACTTATTCCCCTCTTTCTTTCACCTACCTTTTTCCCACCTCTTCCAAAATTCTTACTTTCTCTCTGATCACATATTTCAGGTACCTCTTTCTTCTGCACACATATTTCATCATAGTCTGTATATACATCACAGTTTCTCCACAAGTGTCTATCTGATCTACACAAATCACACCTCCTCCTGTTTACATACCCATTACAGGGTTCACACTTTCTGGAAAGTCAGGGAAAAAAAAATTGGTCAGGGAAGGTCAGGGAAATGTTTTAAGATATGCTGAAAGTCAGGGAAATTCCAAAAAAGTCAGGGAAATTTTAAAATTTCAAAACATATGAAGAATGATCCATGGACCAAGTTGCATATTTTTGATATATTTTCCCCCCTTACTGTATAATTGTGGAATGATAGATGTATTTGATAGGTGAATGAAAAGGATGGGCGAGGAACGACATTCCATAAATCTACTTCTATCCTGTTTCTTTCTATTTTTAGTTCACTATTACTTACTATTCTTCCTATTATGTCTGTAGAGGTTGTTCCAAGTTCATCCTTTCGATTGAAGGTGATTGGTATATGGATGTGTTTTAGACTGTATGACTTGACTTAATCTGTTCATATCTTTTTCCTTTTAGGGTTTTATACTTTTTGAGATGTTTTTTTTGAGGTTTGACTAAGTGATTTTGGATTTTTGTGCAGTTGAAGGTATTTATTATTTATTTGTAAAATGACTTCAACAAAAAAACTAACTTTATGAACTAGTGGTTGGATGTTCAAACTGAAACCCACAGTTTTATCGGTGGTTGGGTTATAACTGATAGTTCCCAAGGCAATACTGTAAAGTATGTAAAAGAACTTTGATTTCTAACATGGGACGCCAAGCTGAAGTTTCACATTCAAGAGTGGGAAACTCATTTGAATTTATCAAAACTCAGCAGCCAACCATCATTGAAAACTTTTTTGTTATGTGTTCTAATAACACAAATATTAGTGAAAGTTTGTGCACTGAAAATTATGCCATCCATCAAATTCTAAATCATACTTAACCGATTGTAAATGACCCTGAGTGTTCTATTAAAAACCAACCAAAACAAGTTTATCAATCAGTTTCATCTTTTTGCAATAAAGATGATGTTACAAGATCTGAACTACTATTCGCGATTAAGGTGGTGGACTGATAAAATGTCTTCAAACTCATGTGCAGATATAGGGGAAACCATTTAAATTAATGTTTTCAGATAGTGCAGTAGCTTCAAATTTTAAAATGGGCGATGAAAATGTAAATATGTGATGAACCATGGACTTGCTTCCAATTTTTCTAGAAAGCAAAAGCAACAATAACACTGTACTTTGCAGTGAAGCTAATTCTACCCTTGAATTAAAATTCAAAATATTTTTGGAATGGTGATTGTCTTTATAAGAAGACTTGATTAGTTTTTTTATTCTATAGTTACTGGGAATCATGCTTGTGGAATCGTGGCAAATCTATAAATTAGGATGATTTTTTGCATGGAAATGCGAAAGGAAGGAGGGTTCTTCTATAAATTAAGCAATTTAGTGGAGAATCTAAAGAACATAGTCTGATTTCTCAAAGAACAGTGCACAATGCTATAAGAATCTCGATGAAGTATTCATAAAGTTCCTATCACTCAATAAATGTTGACAAATGTAAGAGCTGCCCATAGGAGATATGAAGAACATCTCAAAGAGTCAAAACTGAACCAAGAAGAAGATAATAAAAAGGTTGAAAAAAGAAATTTATCCATACAGATCTATAAACTTGAAGAGCAGAGAAAGATGTTAAAACTGAAAGCTTTGACAGAAGAAGACGCTATAAAATCAAAAATTCAGATGCTTGAGAAGAAAAAGTTAACCTAAATCTCCCCATTTAGAACTTTTGTGATCGCAGTGGACGTTATTCACCTAGGCTATTAATGTAAGCTTTTAATTTTTCTTTTTGTATAAATAAAACCGTTTCCTTTTGGAAAAAATAAAAAAAATATTTTTTTAAATTCATCCATGACGATGAACAGTTTCTAAAGTAAATTTTCAATAATTTAATGTATGAACTGAGTAAATAGGCTGCAATAATGATTAATAGATATTTTATACGCCAAAAATAACGAACACGCTGGTCAGGGAAAATTTGCGGATTTGGTCAGGGAAAGTCAGGGAAATCAAATTCAAAATTTCAGTGTGAACCCTGCATTGCCCACTCTCTTCTCAAAGCTCCCCTCCAAGCTACCTCCAAAAAATACCCTATTTATCCTCCCTGGTGAAGCCACTTCTACACTATCATCTCCTTTAACACCTCTATCACCACTTCTACCATCAAAAAACTCCCTATTCCTCCTCCATGGTGAAGCCACTTCTACTCTATCATCTACTCTCTCACCTCTATCACCACTACTTCTTCCTTGTTGCCCCCTACCTATACCACTACTTGAATTACCACACTCCTTTTGTTCCCCATACATACCTCTTTTTGGACATTTGAATGCACAATGGTACTTTGAACCACACAGATTACACTCACTCACCTTACCATACCTATCTCTGGCATTCAACATCTGACCGTTAAACCATTTTCCACCTCTCGGCCCACTTTTCTGCATCCTCTGACTAGCATACCAACTACTACCTTCCCCACCTTCTGCTCCTTCACATCTATTTTCTACTTTCTTACTGAATCCTTCACAAATATTAATCAAAGCATCACAAAACGTTTGAAAAACCCTTTCATCTTTACCACAATACACCAACACCATTTGTCTCTGGTTTTCACTCACATTCGCTCCTTCCAACAGATGTACACACTTCATATCCTCACCTAAATCCACCTTACCAACAACCTTACACTTCCTCTCTATCACTTCATACCTATTCACATACTCTCTCATTGATTCACTCGTCTTTCGCTTTATATAAAAATATTCACACAACTTATCATACCTATCTCTTTGTTTTTCTTTTGCATATCTCTCATCTAACTTACTTAACACAGCTTCCACACCTTTTTTTCATAACTTTCCATTTTATCATCCACACACACTCATAAGCTTTAGGTCCCAAACTGTACAAAATCTCACCCACAGGTTTGTCAAATTCATCACCACAAATGTCATACCACAATTCCACTTTACTCCTCCATAACTCATACTCTCCACATTTACATCACCTTTGAACTCAGGACATCCTCTACGTACCCTTCTTTCAACCACCACCACTTCCACCTTTTTTTCACCACTACCATCTCTATCCTTATCTATACCCATCTTATCACCACCTATATCACCAACAAAAAACTACAAAAAAATAATCCACCACCAAGCGAACCAACAACTCAATGAACTAACTCATTTCCTTCCACCCCAGAGCCGTTCTTTGGAACTATGCTTTGCTACCACTGAGAATTTAACCCAATTGTAGCCTAACACAGTAAGAAAAACACAACAAATTATTTACTCACCCCAATGTTCTCTTCTCTTCGATCTTGACAAAGATTATTCTTAAAAGTGTAGAATTAATAATACGAACTTAAACAATGCTTTTTTACTTGGGTACCAAAATGTATACCTATGTTTTTATTTACAGGGATTTGCTTATTACAAATAACAATACTGAGCCACCTTACTTGGTAACCCACCCTACTACCTTTTTTACTACGAGCCAGACCTAAACACCAAGATGATTCATGGGTATATTGCCAAAGGGAGGAGGCTATATTTACTTTATCACTGATGTTATGCATGAGTACAGTTCATTTTTTTTTTACATTTGACTTACTGTAAAAAGATATAAAATATATGAAAATAACTATACAAAAATTATCAAAATCAATGAACAGTGAACATTCGCTAGTTCACCACCAGCCGACATAGTCGTCTGGTCAGAAATAAAAGCAATCC
>JABUQX010043985.1:0-17500 GCA_015478945.1 Trachelipus rathkii
GTAGATTTCAATGTGTTTGAGAATAATTTTCGATATTCAGCAACTACTTGCATAACATACTGCTTCTGCTCCTCATCTTTTGTCATGCTCTCATTGTAGTCTTGCATTAATTTGACACCACTTTCGGTTGTCGTTTACAACTCTAAAACGTTTGACAATTTCCTGCCCTTTCAAGAAATCCAGGATTTCATTCCAAACATCCGGATCGGAATGTAAGAAATAAGCTGAAATGTTTAACCTTTTGAAGGAGTTGAATGTTAGTGGTGTAATAAAAAAATCGATTTCTTTGTCCAAAAAAGAATGAACTCCTCTCAAAACGATTTTGACTTTAACTATCCTATTGTCTTATATGTTTTCTTCCTCAAGCTCAATAAGCTTGCTTAGGTCATCATCATTATCAATGTTTTGCTCAAAAGACAATATTTTTGCAGCCATGTTTATTTTGATTTGTTTGCCTAAAGTTTTGCCAAAAAAAGTTAAAGCATTTTGCTTTGAGTTCAAATGCCACAAATGATTTGCAAGTTTTGACAATGCCACATGTGAAATGTCTCCAAGTAAATCTTGGATGAGGGCCAATGTAGCTTTAGGAGCATTAAACCAAACTTTGGCATAAACATTAATTATGAATAAACAAATACTTCTGATGACATCTATGTCAGAGTCACTTAAAGAAAATTAATCCCTGAAAACGAAAATTTTTAGGGAGTAAATGGCTTTTAACATCCACCTGAAGTGATGTATGGCACCTGGCACTCTCAAAGAAATGTTTTCTGTAGCAACACGACCTAAAAACATCAAACATAAAAATTCTTTATAATCTTCTTCCGGCTGATGCGTTGTTTTTTTTTAATTACCTTGAGAGAAAACTAGAAATCTGTTTGAGATCATTTACATTTATTTAAATTTGACGTTTGTCATGAAGACCAATATATTTTTTTAATGAATTTTGGACCACCAAGCCATTTTGCAATCAAAAAAGAACCTTCAGTATTACTTCTGAAATGTGGTGGCGACATGCCAAGTATAAAAGACCTTTTTCAAATAATTGTTCTAATAAAATACAGGTTCCTCTCAAACGACCAGTATTGACAGCAGTAGTGTCAAAACACATTACTTCTATTTTTAATACTACCCCCATTTTTCCACTTCAGAAAAAACAGCTTTTCCCTGAGTGTATCCTGTGTTATTTTTAATATGAAGAACTCCTATCAACTGCTCTTCATCACCCAAACTTATCAAAACTGCCAACCTCTACATTTTCTTTATTTAATATATCTGGGAGCAATTTCCCATCCCAATGTAGGACAGCACCTTGTAAATCTGAATTTTCAATCCTATTTTTAATAATCTGTACTTTTTACTCTCGAAATTTCTGTGTGCGGACTCGTACGGTAGACCTACTGATTGCTAACTTCTGTGGATCTAGCCCTAATACTTCGGCAGTAGCCGAAATAATTCTTACCGCGTTTCTATACGAAATATTATATCTATCTAACAATACTGACAACTTTTCTGTGATAATTTCTTTACTTCCTCGGCAGTACTTTTTTTTCTTCGGTTGTGATGGGTCGATTCCTGTATTCAGAAAGTCCTCATGGTCCTTCTCTTCTATGTCCTGATTTCAATGAGATTCCTCTTCTCCTGAAGCACTGCTTGTGCTTAAAAATTCCATTTCTATATCTTCGTCATCTATAAAACGACGGAAGAGACGATTAGAAACACAAAAGAAAAACAATAATTAAAGAACAACAAACAGATTTATCTACGTACATAGGTACCGAGGTGCTAGGTAGGTACAACGAAATAGATCCAGATAGGTACTAACTACTATATTTACATTACAATCTAGGCTTACCAACAGGTTTCAGTTTTGATTTTTCCAGTCTGACTGTCTCAGCTGCTTTTCTCTGTGCTCTTCGCTCTTCTGCTCGTAGGAATTTTATATCAACTCCTCCCATGAAGCCAGTTTGTCTTCGAAGGGTCAAAAACTGTCTGTCTTCTTAATTTGTGTTCTTCAGTGCGTCTTGGTGTTCAATTTCAAACAGGTCATTAAGCCTTGACCTAAAAGCTTTTACTTTCTTACTCTGAGTTTGACTTACCCTTCTGGTAACACGTTTTTATGCAGTTTTCTCCCTCATTGTGAAGTTTTTCAAGCTTCGCAATACAATATTTCAAAGGTTTGACACGTATCTTAGCTCTCTCCCAAAAAAAAGTACAGCTTCCTGGGTTGTGAGTCTTGCAGCATCTCTGGTTTCTAGTTTAACTTGGCGTTAATTGTAAACCAAACAGTGTAAAACTTGACCATTGGATGGCAACTTACTGCCAATCATTTGATGGAACATAAATCTAATCAGAAAAATCTTTTTTATCTGCCTCGAACCTATACCACTTGTAGCTGTAGAGGACGAAGTCGAAGTTTCTGACTCCATTATTACTCACAGGTCTGGAAAACAAGAAATATAATATTTAAAAAATATGCATTTAAAATACTTCAGTTGAAACATAACTTTGATGTGTTTGAATGTATGGAATTTTAAACGAACAATTGTGAAGTTTAAAAAAAAGTAATTTTATCCGGTATATGGCGAACTTACATTTGTTTAAAACGTCGATTTTCCGCAGTCTCGATCCCTTCGAAAAAGTTAAAATATCTTCTCATCTGTAAGTTTTGTCAAACCAAGTTGGGAGTGAAGAAATATCAAAGCACAGAAGCATTCCTCTCAAAACTTGAATAATCATACGTTCCTAGGATAAAACCTTTCAATTGTTATAGAGGGGAACTCGTTTTGCCGATTTTTTGTAAGGAAAAAATAGCCATTTTTTTTAATACTTTCAAGGCGCTGATGAGGCAAGTTTCATAACGTTTTATCCTGGTCGAGCTGAAACCTGTGACGATTTCATTTTTTACTACAATTCGCAACCTTTTTAGGAAGTTCCGTCAAAGAAATTCGAAGCATCAATTTCTGTGTGAGCCACCCTAGATATACCACTATATATATATATAAATATTATATATATATTATCATATTATTATATACTATTATAGTTATACGATATATATATATAATATACTATTATATAATATATATATATATTATAAAAAATTTGCCACCACGGGCAAACCCTATTCTAAGAGAGACTTGTCTAGTAATTTCCTACCTAGGATTCGCAACGGTAATTATAGCCTATATTATTATATTATTATAATATATACATATATAATATATATAATTTTATATATATTATATATTATATATATATAATATTAATATTATATATTATATTATATAATATACATACATATATAGCCTATATATATATATATATATACTATATATTATATACTTAATAAATTAAATAAAATTAATTTTTAATATATTATATTATATATATTAATATATATACGAATATATTAATATATAATATACTAATTACTATATATTAAGCCTAACAACATAACAATATAACCAACAATATATAGTATAAATACTATATATACTATATGATATATAATATATAATATCAAATTTATATAATTATAATATATATAACTATATATATACTATTAACTATAACTGTATATTATATATAATATAAATTAATATTTAGTTATTATATTCTATTTCTATTTAATTCTTGATCTTCAGAATATACTCTTATCGTATTTATAATTTGTTTAGTTAGTATCTACTACACTACTCCAGGAGCTATTCTTACTATTCTTCATATCCCTACTGTGCATATTTTATTTCACGGTTTTCAATCCAACTTCGTTCTGACAGCTACCTTATATCATTACTTCTCGCATACTAGCTTCGCTTAGTATTTTTATCACCGTTCTCACCTGCAATCGCACATACAAATTGCGAAATATACAACGTTTTTAACCATACACAATATTCCGCTCTATCTCTTGACTCTCGTATCTCAAATTAAATGGCTCTGCTTCCAGCGTATGGACCGTTTAGACCAACAATCGTAACAACAATCGATTCTTCCTTTCTTAGTGTGCATAGTCACCGTTCCTTAAAAAAACTTTATAAACACAATATGTGAGAGGAACACTCCGTCTCTTCTCCAAAAGCCTTGATTGCTTTCCGATACTGTCTTCTTCGGTCTTCTTACGTGTTTTTGTATGGATTTATTTATCCCTTTTATTAAGTATACCTCTCGATCTGTTCATAGTTTTGTCACAATATCAGTTCGAACCATATAAAGAATAAAACTCTCACTTTCCTACTTCCTGTCTGACCTTAATGTCTCATGCTATTTTCTAGTGAGTATATCTTAGTCAATTTGACGGATATTTCTGTGACGTTCCTTTACAATATGCTTCCATTACTTAACATTAATACCTTTTTTGTTTTATTTAGAGGATTGTAATTCTTTCTCCGTAGATGCCTTACTTCCTGAATACCAGAAAAGTATCCTAGGCCAGCTCTTCCTTCCTTTACGATCTAAACGGCATTGTGCAATAGGCACAAGTGTGTCCTCTTCACATCACTTTCTTCTGATGTGCTATTGACTATGTTGCTCTTATTCAGCATATTCTATACGTCAGTGTTCTTATATCTTATTATATCACAAATATTTCCTAACACTGGTTCTTCCAAATTATGACATCTTTAACAAGCAATCTTTGTTATAGGTAAACATTTAATAATCTAATAAGAATTCAAATACGTATTCGTAACAGCTCGTCCCTAATGTAGAAAATATAACATATAAATACTATACGGTTAACAGATCGCTGTGCTCTCACTGGAGCCACTTGATTACCTTCATCATCTTGAGGCCGAATGCTTGGGCCCTAACGACTTAACGGCGTAGACACTGATGGTGATTACGCCATTGCCCGACAACGTTCCTTTTCCCTCTCTCGGTCGGCAACTACTAGAACCGTGGTAGTTAAAAAAAGAAGTCTTATGGTGTTTACCTTGCTAGTTTGAAAAATAATCTAAAAAAAGACCATAAATAGTACTTAATGTTGTTTCTGATCTTATTAAGAGTCCTTGTACCAGGATTACTCTCATTAAAGCGTTTGTTACACTTACAAACAGTCATTTCTAATTTTATATGGATCGCTGTCAACATCTAGCTATAATATTATATAGATATTATTATGTATATATTATATAAATATAGTATTTATAAGTATTATAAATAATTTTGTATTTTACTATATATAAGTTATATATTAAATAATTCATATATGACTAATTATATATATATATATATCGAATAATTCAAAATTTCCACTCACTATTGACTCTTTTAATGGAAATATTAATTTGTGTATGGCCCTAATAAGGAATTCTTCCACCGATTTCATTTAATAAAATTTTAAATGGAGAAAAATTTATGGCTTGCAACCCATATTTTCGCTTTTTTCTTTATGTGTGATTTAAGTACTAAATCTACGATTATGATGAAGTTGAGGTCTTTAATAATAATAATAATAATATCGAATAACATAATTAATAATTAATAGATGAATAATAATAATAATTAATTAATAATAATAATAATTATAATAAATAATTAGTTAATAATAATAAAGAAAAAATAATAAAATATTAAATATGCAAGAATTAAAATAATTTAATATTGAAATAAAAAATAGATAATAATAGACGAGAGAATTGTCGAGGGGTTCTGAAGTCAAATAAGCTCCAAGAAGAAGCCGAATGAAAAGAAGAATGACAGACAAACGAAGAAGTAAGAAAGGATAAAGAAAGACTAAGAAGAAGAAGAAGAGGACAAAGAAGAAGAGAGAAGGAAGAAGAAGAAGAAGAAGAAGAAGAAGAAGAAGAAGAAGATAGAATAGAGAAGAACAAAGTATAGAAGAGAAAGAAGAATAGCATAAGAGAGCAGAAGGAAGAAGAAGTAAGAGAAGAAGAAGTTAAGAAGAATTAGAAGAAGAAGAGAAGAAAAGAAGCTAAAGAAAGATAGCAAGATAGAGGAAAAAGACAAAGAGGACACAGAAAAGAAGGAAGAGAGAAGAAGAAAGAAGAAGAAAAGAACAAGAAGAAAGAGAGAAGAAGAAGAGAGAGGAAAGAAGAAGAAGAAGAAGAAGAAGGAAGAAGAAGTAAGAAGAAGAAGAGAAGAAGTGAAGAAGAGAAGACAGAAGAAGAAGATAGTAAGAAGAAGAAGTGAAGATAGCAAGTAAGAAGGAAGAATAAGAGATAGAAGTAGGTTTCGGGGTCGTTCCTGTGTAGAGAGAAGCCTTGTATGCACCTATTAGAACAGGAATATAAAGATAATAGTGAGTCGGTAGAGAAGTCTGGGTTAGAAGCGGTTAATAGCATGATGGAAAGGATTAGAAAATGAAGAAGTCCGTTTGTATTTTGTTCATCTCAAGAGGTTTAGGGGATAATTGCAGAGAAATGAACCATTAGCTTAGATAAATTATTGAGCGTAGAGAATCATTTAAAAGTCGAGATCATAAACTGTAAACGCCATATATCTTTCACCCTTCGTAGTATTTGCCTCGCCTAGAATTCTCCTTTCACGTGCCTTTTCAACATCCATTAAACCCAAGTAATTCCTCACGAACCACGCAAATGTTTTCCTTATTTCATTACTATATATTCGTAATTTGGCTCATTTCAGTTCTTCCTTATTAATTCTATTTAATTAAAATTAAGAAGTTCAAAGAAATAGAAAAATATATTTTTTATCTTCTTAAATAATTCGGGGGTTTAGCCTTCATAGAGGTCAGCACCCTAACAGTCTAATCCAAAATATATATTTCATATTTGTATGTTCCATAAGGCATTTTATGCATATATATATACCTATTATATATTATAATATTTTGATAACTATATTATATATATATAATATTATATATATCAGAGGCACTCCTGACTCGTTGTGCTACTCGTGATCAGCATGCGACGTTGAAATTATAGAATAGACACTATTATTGCAAATTGCATAATTAGTTACCGACAATATTATTCTTATTTTTTTTGCTCTCTATAGAGTCGGTCAAATAAATGAAATTATTACATAAAAAAAAAAAAGATTATGCAAAATTGAAAGAAAAAAGGGGATATAATAGCATCACGCTATTTCTAATTAACGCTTTTCTAACACATTATAAACACTATCATTAATCACGTGCCCAAAACATTGGCGGATATCTTATTGTGAATTTATAGTTAAAAAATTGTTTTATAAATATGTTTATAATTGATATGTTTAAATACCTATTACATAATAAAATAATATTTTATTAACAAAAAATATTTAATAAAACATATTAAATATATAATAAAAATATTTATTCTAAAATACTTTAAAACAACATTAGAAAAAAAGAATAACTTAAAGTTAATCGTGAAATGAACAATATAAGAAAACGTTTATATAAAAATAAAATGGTTTATATGGGAAGTAACTCAACGTCATTTTAATCTATATATAATCATAAATATCCTACGATATTATATAATATATATATAGATAGTATATCTATATATATTAATATATATAATACTATATATATATATATCAATTACAATAGTATATATATATATATATAGTATACTATATATATATATTATAGAGAGAGATAGAGATGAGAGAGAGAGAGAGAGGCACGATTGGAAACAAAGTTACTTTTAGTCTTCCCACTGAATATATAACATACTAATATATATAGTTTATGATATATATATATTATATATTATAGATATATATATATATATATATATATATATATATATATACTGTATACTATATATTATACTATTATATATATATAATTATAAATCAGAGGCGACTCCTGCACTCGTGCTCAGGTCACGAGTTGACATC
The DNA here is from genome assembly GCA_015478945.1 of Trachelipus rathkii. Taxonomy (NCBI): domain Eukaryota; kingdom Metazoa; phylum Arthropoda; class Malacostraca; order Isopoda; family Trachelipodidae; genus Trachelipus; species Trachelipus rathkii. Next base: position 7,825 of record JABUQX010043985.1, read on the forward strand.
TATAGAAACGATCTTATTTTCATTTACATGACTGCATGACTTTTGGCAAAGAGGACCGTAGTATTGACAACTGAAAAAAAAGTCAAATAAATTCAAATTCTTACATATTAAGTATAATAAAAATATGAAAAAAATTGAAACTGAAAAAGGAGGAATAACCGCTATTTAAATAACGCTTTAACACGTTAAAAATATCTCTAATCCTGCCCAAGCAGCAGTTGGCGGAATCAGTATCAGTGAATTTAAGCTTTTTGGTAGTGTAAAGATTTTGGATAGAAACTGTGTTTATTTATGTAAATGTTCAAAAATATACATAATAAATAAATTTTATAGCAACAAATATTTAATCAAAAACAAATAAAAGTAATAAAAAATATTATTAAAAATACTTGAGAATAATAGAAGAAAAAAGAATAACGTGAGAAAAATTATGAATAGTTTAATCATTGAAATTAGCAATAGAAACGATTTAAAATAAAGAAAATGTTTTTTAAATGGGAGTCTGAAATTTAATACCCTTATATTTAATAATATTGATAACTAATACTATCTTACCCTAGTATACTTTTTAGATAATTTATTATTACTTAGTATATATAATATATATTACGTATTACATATTATATATATTATACATATAATATATATTATATATAATATTTATTATATTTATTTTAATATATTATTACATTAATATATATCTAGTATTATACATTACGATCTGTGATATATATCTATTATAACTATTATATATATACTATATTACTATATATATTATTATATTTTTTTAATATTAGGTATTATATAGTATAACTATATATTTTTAAATAAATAATCATATATTAGTAGATATATATATATATATATATATTATATTATATAATATATATATAATATTATATATATATATATACACCTATATATATAATTAGAGAGAGAGAGAGATAGGAGAGGATAGAGAAGAGAAGAGAGAAAAGATGAGGAGAGCATACGAGTTCAAGTAAAAAGGGTTACTGGAAGTGCCACTGATATACTATAATATTCGTATAATAATATATATTTTATATATAGTATATTTAAGTATAACTAGATCTTAGTGATATTATAATACATATTATATATTAATAATATATATACTACTAATATAATACTTCTAAATAAATTATACCTATAATATATATATATATATATATATATATATATTTATATATATATATATATATATATAATACTTATATAAATCCTTGGCCTTCTAGTCTTGTTTAGTTTTCTTACGTCTTTTGAGAGTAAAATGAGATTCAGAAATTTTCTGTCCTATTTGATGGATTTTAAGATAAGCTCTATCTTTCCTTTTTTTCTCTCGCTTTCGACAATCTACGATAAGATATTTGATACCGTGACTTGTCATGGTCTAGGAAAGCTTTGAAATTTCTAAATCTCATGATAACTTTTGCACATCATATATAATATATATATATATATTAATATATACATATGATGAAGTTACTTAAAATTGATTTATATAATAAAAAAAAAATCCGTAAAACTTTGCTCTCAAGGACAATTTATATTCACTTTAGTTTTTAGTGTTTATTATTAATATTACTTACATGTATATATATTAGCCATACTACTATATATATACTAGTATATAGTATATATTATATATTATATATATATAATATATCAAAATTATAGTATTACTATATATATATAATCTATACGTATTATTTATATAGTATTTATTATATATATATATATATATTAATAATATATAATATTTATATGTATAATTATATCATACTACTATTTAGTAATAACAGAAATTATAAATTTTTTTTAAACGATATGAGTGTAACCAATGTCAGCAACTTCTTTATTTTCAATATATATATACTATACTATATATATAGTATATATATATTATATATATACTAACTTACTTATTAGATATATAATATGTTATACTAACATTCTTAGTACTATAACTTAAATATATTATATATATGAGTATATACTATGTACATATATAATATATATATATTCATTTTTTTTCTTAAATTTTTTTTTTTTACAGACTCACCACCCCACTCACGGGCTGGCCTTCAACGGAGGGCCAGGAAATAAATACGCGGAAAGCCCACCCAAGCCCAAGCTAACGCAAATCTCTCAGGTGGGCGCAGACATGGGTTTAAAGAGAGGAAGATTAAATACAGTAGAAAAAAGCAGAAGTGATGGCAAAGGAGGTTCCCACCAGATCCAGTATAGTGTTACTGCAGAAGTAAGTGAGCACCACAACGAACGAGTCTGGGGATATTTCATGCTCACGCAAAATGCGTAAATGCGAAGCATGGGCACCTGTAATTCGAGGGCGACGCAATGGAACGGTGGAAGCGAGTGGCCACTCTCTTTGGAGCAGTCACCGTTGTAGACCTATATGAACAGAGATTAGCGCCAACGATCACGTCGCAGACACGATAGAGGGTCAAAAGGGATAGAATACAGAATCGACTCCGTTGATAAATCTACTTTAGCTTTAGAGTTCCAATGGATTAATAGAAGGGTGGAGCCGGGCAGCCCCCCCAGATGTGAGAACAGTTACTCAAACAAGGGCGAATAAGGCCCATATATATTAACGAGTAGCTGTGACGGAAGAAAAAAATTCCGCAAACCTGAACAGAACTCCCAGTTCTTTGAAGCTACCTTAGCAACCGTGTGATATAAGGTTTCCAAGATAACTTTTTTGTTTATGATGAGGCTAAGAATGTTTGTTTTATCAAAATGTGAAATAGAAAAGTCGGAAAAAATTAAAATGTAAGGAGGCGTGTTTGAGAGGGAGATGTAAAGTAATTGAGTTTTCAAAGATTTGAATTTCACACGGTATGTGCGGCCCCACCGGGGAAATCCCATTCCAGTCGCAAGAATAGAAATCAGGAAAAGCTGAAGACGAGAGGCAAATCTAGCAATGCAAAAGAGGAGCAGATTTGAAGCATGAGTCGAAAATGGATGAGTGGAGTCATCGCATAAGAACGTGAATTCACATATTCAAATTACAGCTGCAGATATCTTGACGGAAAAAGTAAGAAATATAAGTGGGAGATTAAAACAGATAACCATAGACAACACCACAACTAACAGAAAGGAGTAAGAAGGCGCTCCTATCAAACGAGTGCTATATGACGGACCAAGAGAAGAAACTGACAAGATAAAGCAAAGACGCAAGGGGAAACCCAAGAGGACAGGGAGCTAGAGAGTAGCGACGCATGCCATACCGATCAAAAAAGCCTTTTAGATACTATCGAGTGCCTACCACCCAAGACTCACTCAGAGTACAACATTCAGAAGTCTTAAAAGTTGTGTAAGATATATAAATATGTATTCCCAGTATGACCTCGAGCGTCGAAAAGCCATACTGATGATCTGAAAGATAAGGGAATGAGGAACTCAGCATGATCTCCAGGAAATAAAGAGTAGAAGAGTTTCAAAGACTTAAGAAAAATACAAGTGAGAGCGATAGGACGAATAGTTAGTAAGATCAGAGCGGCTGCCCTTTTTCGGGATGGTTTGGACTACTATGCGCGCTATCCAGCACTGAAAATGTACAAGGATTTAAGGCATAGAGGTAAGTTGATCGAGGACAGGGGCCAGCTCGGAAGCACACTCTTCAGAACACGGGAGGATGCCATCGCGGGCCACCGTTTAGCCTCATACCACTCCATAGATCTCAGATCCCATACAGCCACCCGATCATGCCCGTAATCACTGGGAAGAGCCATAGAAACCTGAGCAGGAGGAGAAGCGTGAGAGGATGCCGGAACTCGTCCAGCTGGTAGAATTAGATTGAAAAAGGACGGCGATAAGAGTTAGCCTTTTCTAGATATGGAGAGTTAGCACAATAACGCTCAAGCGAATAAGGGAGGAAAGCAGATTTATCAAAGTTATTAGAAGTTTTTGGCAAGAGGCCAGAAATTTTTATCCAGTAGGAGAGTCCAAGTATTAATTTATATAATAGTAAAATCGATATATAATAGTACACATATATATATATATATACTATATATATAATATATTTATATATATAGTATTATAGATATATATATATAAATTACTAATACTATAAATAATATATAAATTTATGATAAGATATCATATTTTAATATTATTATATACGACTCTTTCTCCGTGTATAGTTTGCTATCGGACTAGAGATGTAATCTTTTTTCGATTATATTTATCAAGGCTATATAAAGCTAGTACAAGGTAGTTGCCTAATATAAACTGTATTTTTTATTATTATTAATACTAAATACATAGCCATAGATTAAATCGCTAAGAATGTTAGAGTCAGGGTGTTTCTCTCGGCTCTCAGCTGGGACTAACGGGTGAGACTTTCTGTGCTCCATATACCTCATCATTGTACCCCACTCACTTTACCCGCTCAGCCTTACTCTATTAAAAATATACTGAATATATATATATATTGTAATTATTTCATTATATATATTATACATATAGTATTGATTCAAGAAGCTCACTTGCTCGTAAAGTAATATCATATAGTTACTATTATAGATATATAATATAAATATTATATACTCTTATATATATATATAATATAGTATATATATATATATTTCATCATAGAATATATATATATATATATACCTATATATAATATATATATAATAGACTATATATATTAATATATAGTATATATTTATATATATATATTACTATTATAGTATATATATACTATCCTTTTTCCGAATATGGTAGTATATGTATATTATATAATATATCATTACTTATCTACTATAATAATTGATAAGTAACTATATAATCTATATATATATATATATATATTATAAGATATATATATTATATATATATATTATTATAGATGTTTTCAGCAAGAGGCCAGAAATAAAAGAATTGCTCATTGGTTAATAAACCAAATATTTAAAAAAAAAATTATAAATCTTTTTAAACAATAAAAAATATATTATATTATCTCTATATATGAATATATATAACAAACATATACTAGGATAATATATAATAAAAGTTATTATTATATATATAAATATATACCTTTACTAATAAATATACATATAAATAATATAAATATATAAGTATATAATATATAATATATATATACTATATATATGTATATATATATATATATTTTATTATATATATAATATATAATATAATTATATATATAATATATATATAGTATATATACATATATACATATTACATATATACAATATATATATATATATAATATATCTATAATAATATATATTTGATATAGTAGATTATATATGTATATATTAATATTTATATAGTATATATAGTATAACTATTATCATTATAGCCATATATATACTATAACCTTATATAATAACAAGACCGCCCTTCTGCTGTGGCCTTACCCCTCCTTCGGAGAGGGTAATGCTTGCTCTACTCCCCCTTCGAAGGAACCCCAAATGATGGATTTCACACGCCCTTCGTGGAGGTGACCCCAATTCTGAATTTCTCGTAGAAAAAAGATGAATTCCTTAGGATTTTATTAAATAATGAAACGTGAGTTTCTTATTTGAATCCTTAGTTCGATTGAGCGAAAGTGCAAGACCTCAGGTAAACACAGTGGTTATTAGAGTCTTTAACCTTAGTATTGTTAGGTAGGATATTTTGTTAGGGTGTACAAGACATTTTGCTTTTAAACTATCAGAGTTACGTTCTAAGTAGAAGTGAGTACGGGAATTTACTTGAGTTAAATTTGTTATTTAATGACATAAATGAAAAAGGTACCTATCTATTCTCAACGATCTGGAGCAACTAATTCAAAGAACCCAAACAACACACATTCCGGATTTCGTCCCAATCATTCTTGAACACATTTGACCTATGTTCACCACTAGTCCTTCTCTCTATAAATACCCCACTTTCAATCCTTATTGGTAAATCTGACCACACCTTATATCTCTTAAATTTTAATACTTTCTCTCAACAGCTCCATCCTGCCCTATGCGTTTTTTCTGGCACTTTGTTCGGGGTGATTGCGATTGGGGAGCCTTGCGCCGCTTCTACGCTAACTATAATATGAATGACTGCTTTGACTCTGAGGGACGCTTCGGCTCTGCCGCTAAGGTGCGAGCTGTAATCGATTGACGTATGATCAGGTGCATTTCCGTCTTCCATTAGATATTTTTCAATCATAGTCCATGTTCGATCGTGCTTGTTCTCTTGCCATTCAGGCTAGACAGCGCGTATATCGGGAGTGGCAAAAATTCTCGTTTCCTATCAACTTCGTCACTAATTTCATCCAGCTGAAATCGAGTTGCAGGGATACTCATTCAGAGAGCAAAGCGGGCTTCATTCAAATCGAAAAGTGCGCTAACCTCCGTGGTTCTCCTACTGACAAATCTTCTGCCTCTTGCAACAAAAACATCTCTAACAAACTTCTTAAATCTGCTCTTTCCTCCTCTTCATTCGAGTCTGATGGCTCTGTTGGCTAATTCTGCAAATGACGAACATCTTTAAACTGCTACCCCTAAACTAATTCAACCCTGAACGATTCTGGCCCACTTTTTAAAGGTATTTCACTACCTTCTACTGAGGAAGGACAACATTATGTTCTTCGCCTGTGTCAATGTACCTCTTGATCGGGTACATGGCTTCGGAGATTTATGAAACGTTCCAGAAGGAGGTGGGCCCGGATGCAATTCCATCCCGAGTTTTGAGGCAATGTGCTACGTTCTGACCCCGCCCCTCGATCAACTATTCTCTTTTGCCTCAATAGTAGCACTTTCCCTCAGAGTTGGAAGCACGCATATGTGTCAGACCTATTCCGAAAAAAAGGAAGCCGCGCTGATCCTTCTAACTATCAAACTATAGCTTTATTGTATTCTATCTAAAATCTTTGAAAAAACCCTTCTCAACTCTCATTTCGTAGACCATCTAATATAATTATTCCTTCTTCAGGATCTCCAGTACGACTTTCGGCGTTCAGTCACTGCGATTATATTTGCCTATTGAACCGATTTATGTTTTCCTCTCTTGACCGGGATATGGTACGCGCACTGCCTCTCTAAGCTCCCCTCCTTTGGGGTTCCTCCTCTCTTTGCTTACCTTAAGTCTAGTTTCCTGTCAAGCGCTCAATACGGCTGTGGGTTGATGGAGCGAACTCTCTTCTTCTCTGTTTTCTGTCAATAGTGGTGTTCCTCTAGGTTCTGTCTTATCTCCTAATGTATTCCTACTTTTCATAATGTCTTCTTACTGCATCATCTACAACTCTATCCACTTCAATATGCCATGACTCGACCCGTCATCTTCAATCATTTTAAATTCTGCTCCCTCTATTTGATCTCTAGGAATTTCCTTTCGTCTCATCTTTCCGATTTCTATGTCGCTTGATCTGGATCGACTTTCCGAGTGGGTGTCGTCTCAACCTTGTGAATCAAATTCTTTAAAAACCCATATTCCCACATATTTCCTTCTCTAAAACACCTTATAACTTTCCTATCTCTTTCCTTACAACTTTCCTATTTCCGACGGTTCTCTCGTCTCTCCTGCTTTGACAATATAAACATCCTTGCCTTAACATAAACAAAAAATGTCTTGGATCCCGTCACATTCATAACGGCGTTAGAGGCGCCTCCAAGAAAACTGGGAAGTTCTGTTTAGGACTGCGAGACTTTTTTGCCTCTTCTCATTACTCCAAAAGCTAACAAGGTCTCATCCGCCCCTTGTAGGAGTACTTTCTCATATTGGGGGGCTCTGGTTTCACCCGCTTTTGGACTAGGGTCGAGTCAAAGCCAAAAGGCTTAAACTTTCAGTTCACTTGACCCATCTTCTTTGCGGCGCAGATGTTGGTTGCTTTACTCTTTTTATAGAGTACGCAGCGGCAGGTGTTCAGGGAACTTACAACTCACTCGCTACCACCACCTTTACGACGCCCTCGTAGCATCAAGGGTGCTTGTCTGCGACGATGTTGTGTGAATATTGGTAACTCCAGGCTCCCTTTCCTGCGGGTTCCTTCTTTCAATACCAAAAGCCACAACTGTTGGAAACTCTTGTCCATCTTCTGTGTTCTGCTGAATTTAATCTTCCCTCACTTTAAAGCCTGCGTCTGTGTCATCTGCGTAATTTTGCGCTAGTGGATGAAATATTTTAGCATGCAACACCCCTCCCTGGAATAGCGGCTCTGCCCTGAGTAGTCGGTTGACAACGGTAAAAAAAAGTTAAAAATCATATCGTCAAGTTGTGAAAAGATGTGTATTTTGGTATTTTGAGGAGCAGTGTGATATAGACACATGTTATCGTTTTTTGATGGATTTAAACAAATTTAATTACTGACATTATGAAATCTTTTAATGAAAACTTTCCAACTACCATGAATATTTTCTAAAAGAAAACTATTTTCATATTGTTAAATACAACATATTGAGTTTGCAATACACAAAAATAAAGTCTATATATTTTATATGACATGAAACAGCAAATTGTAATGATCTCGAGGATGGTGGGAAGGGTGTGGGGATAGTTTGTGTTGGCGTTACTGCATTAGATGCTTTATTGCTATGAGGGTCCAAGTATAAAAAACACAAAATTATTAATATAATATTAAAATTTGAAGAAAAATATTGTTTTAAAAAACTTTTTAATAATTTAATAATGAAACACAAATTTTTATAAAAATGTAGAAACCTTTAATAAAAAATTAGTTAAAGCTAAGAAAAAATATGAAAATTATAAAAGTTACAAGTACTATAGAAAATATAATAGTTTCGGCTTATAATAAAATTAAAATAAGTTAATGTTTGAATGAAGAACGAAATCAATGCAAGACTTCGAATGAAAATAACATCCTGTATATTGATACACTGAGGATTCAGTTTAATGCGTACATGTGCTTTCTGTTATATTTTGCTTAGGGATACGAACACACGACTGTTTTTGATGGGCAGAGTTACTTTGTTTATTTGCATTTATTCATAGTTCAGTAAGTTATAGATCTTTAGGTTTATTGTATAGCTTTGTTAGAAAGTATAAGTTTTGTAGAGATATATGCACAGGTTATGTTAGGGATTGAAAATGGAAATTTTCTTTTTAAATTAAATTGTCAGTAGTAGGTCTTAAATATAATTATGTTAATGTTAAAAATTATTCATATCAAAATGTTGATGTAGCAATTTATTCATAGTTAAGTTAAGTTAGATATGTTGGTAGATGTTCTATGTCTCGATATGTATGACGATTTATGGTAAACATGCGAATTATTTGTTACATTTTGGAAGTAATTATATTAACAGTTAATTATTTGTTGAATATGTATTTTGTGCTAAACGGTAATATTTTAGAAAAACTTGAGAAACATTGGCATTTATCCATAGTTCCATATGATACACTGTAAGATTGTGGTCAGGTTGTTAGGCTAGGTCAAGTACTGTTATGTAATCTGAATTGATAATTACTTAGTCTTGTCAATGAATCCTTATTCATACTTAAGAATATATACCGGTATATATATGTTATGTTCTTAGAATAGATCAGGTATTTTTATGTTAGCTTTATTGTAGATTCAGTATTGAATCAGAGTTAAAGTAAGTTAATTATCATTTTTGTAGATATACTGTATTAGCAACTATTTATTGATGGAAAGAATGAT
>JABUQX010043985.1:25000-27500 GCA_015478945.1 Trachelipus rathkii
GGTGCGGGACAGTGAGCACCTGGTGATTGGCCAACTTAAATCTTATAAGTATAGTGTTATCCGCAATAAAATGAACAAGGTTTTTTTTACTCTTTTTTCTACACTTCGCAATTAAACAGGAAGCACTGACCTCCCTTGAAAAACCGGCACACACACACACACACACACACACACACACACACACACACACACACATATATATATATATATATAAGTGTTTATAGCTATTTCCCCAAAACGAAAATACTTACAGAATGAACCATAAAAGAAAAAGTAACAGAAATATCAATAAGTCTATTAAATTTAAAAATGACTTATTTTCATTATTCAGATGTTAATAATTAAAAATTGTATATTAAAAATATTACATTTGTTATATTATATTATAAATATTATCAATATTTGATAAAATATATATTTTATAAAAACTTTTAGTTTTAAATAATAATGAACTTTTAACAATAAACTCCATCTTGTGTTTATATTATGTTCAGAATGTGAAGGCAAACGCCATCTACCGACAGCTTCTAATGTTTCATTTTATTTATATCCATTTTTAGAAAGTTAGACCAGGGCTTATAATTTTTTTGTAAATGTATTAGTTTATAATGTCTTACTTAAAATAAAAAATAAAAGTTATAAATTGTCAAATGTAAATAGTAAATAATATTTCGTGGCAAAACTCTGATTATTATATGGTACTTTTTTATTATAATTCTCGTAGCTTAATTTTTTAGTTACAAATAAATGTTCGATTTCTCAAGTTGCTCTATTAGCCTTTAAAAGAATAATTGTAGCGCTTTTGCTACAACTAAAGAGTACAATTGCTAATATGAACAATAAGCGGAAAATATCAGATCCGACTCATTTAGTTAAGAAGAAGAAGCTCTGCAAGAAGTTGACTTTCTCGTCCCTCTACAAGAAGTTGGGCTGCCTCGTCTCTTCCCCGGAGTTGGACTGGACTACGAGATCTCTGACTGGCCCTACGTCTCTCTCCCTCTCTCTGAGCCTGAACCTCCCTTGTGCTACCGGGCAAACCCTTGAAGATCTTCTGTTTCTCCTGCCAGTGGAGCGGTCTCCTGCTGATGGGTGTTTCTGACCTCCGAGATTCCCCAGTCTGCCCTACCAACCTAAAAGTAGTTTAACTACTAAAGAGATAATTTTGCAGGTAGCCGCTGAGGTTATCTGTCATAGAGATAATTACAGAGAGCATAAAATCTCTGTCCCTTTCAGATTGTCCCAGAGTTGGCCAAAAAGAACACCAGCCTCCGCAGCAAATTCAACGAGCCTGTGCAGAGCCTACCACCGCCTTTGCTCTTAGCTGACTTATCCGAAACCAGTCATTGCTTTATCCTGAGTTTGAGCAGACTAGTATACACAGCTTTAGCCCCAAACTGCAGCATCGCAAAAGGCGGTTGAATGTCCAAAATAATACTGTTATAGGTAGTAGCAAGAGTTAACCGATAATATTATATTCATCCTATGCCAATTCTAATAGAATTGCTGATCATCCCTCCCGGTTTACGGGAAGTTGTCATACCGGAGGTACATAAGAATGTCAGCGCCGAGTGACCAGCGCAACTTATAATAATATAACTAGAACTGAAAACTATATGAAATATATATATATATATATAGTGGGCAAGTGTATATATATATATATAGTGAGGGAGCATATATATATATATATATATAAGGCGGTTATATATATATATATATATACAGGGTGATTCAAAACCTCTACGACAAACTCGCTTGGAGGGCTGATAGAGCAAACGATAAGGAACATTTATTGTTGTTAACGGTGTTGGTATGACGCTTGTTTCAAAGTTACGGATGATATAAGGTAAACCACGTGATGTTGTTTGACGCGCCGTTACTTCGTAACCGGGATTTTGGGTATTTTAATGTTATGTATGTGTGCGCGCGTACATCTGTGTACTCCGAGGCTGATAGAGGTAACAATAAGGATATTTTGTTAACAACGCGCGTTTTACGCGAGGTTGTAAAGCAAACAATGTGCTTGTTATGAAATCATTTTATTGGGGAAAATTATAGGAGGTGTTCAAAGTGTCCCTGTACCTGATTACATTTGTTACATCGCCGTGCCATTGCCTGTCGGACTCTACCAAACATGCCCCCTCACTGTGTCTGATTTGATCAAACGCAGGGAATATTCGCTTGATTCAGTTCCTCTCTTGTGTTGACTGGGTTATGTACAAACACTTCTTCAACATGCCCCCAAAGAAAATATTCTAGGGGCGTGAGGTGCGATCTTGTAGGCCACGCAACAGGTCCCCTTCTCCCTATCCATTTGTCAGTATAGACTCTGTTCAGATTTGGTGGCTGAAGTGCGCTTGAGCGCCATCATGTTGGAACCACATGTTTCTGCGGGTCGCAAGGGTATGTCGTCCATGAGCTGTGGCGTGTTTTGGAGTAGTTGCAGGTACGCAGGTTCATCCAAACGGTGTGGAATGAAAACAGGTCCTAGCAGATAATC
>JABUQX010043985.1:30000-42500 GCA_015478945.1 Trachelipus rathkii
ATGATACTAATTACTATTATTTATAATTATATATATATATATATATATATATATATATATATATATATATATATATATATATATATATATATATATATAGCATATATATATATATATATATATATATATATATATATTTAGTTAGTTAGTTAGTTAGTTAGTTAGCAAGGTTAGTTAGTTGCTGAAGCGTGTGAAGAAGTTAGTTATTAGTTAGTTAGTTAGTTAGTTAGTTAGTTAGTTAGTTAGCTAGTTAGTTATTAGTTAGTTAGTTAGTTAGTTAGTTAGTTAGTTAGTTAGTTAGTTAGTTAGTTAGTTAGTTAGTTAAAGTTAGTTAGTTAGTTAGTTAGTTAGTTAGTTAGTTAGTTAGTTAGTAGTTAATTAGTTAGTTAGTTAGTTAGTTAGTTAGTTAGTTAGTTAGTTAGTTAGTTAGTTAGTTAGTTAGTTAGTTAGTTAGTTAGTTAGTTAGTTAGTTAAGTTATTAGTTAGGTATGTATACGGAAAGGAAATAAGTAAAGATAAAAGGGTAGAGATGTGGTGAATATGGAGTGAGAAGTTAAATGAATTGAATTTAAGGAAAAGTATGTGAGAAAACCTTCAAATAAGTAAGCTGAATGTGAACAAGATGAGACTGAGCAAATCTGGACAAATGTATGAAACGTTTTTTTTAGAACTTCATGTTGGTGTACTAAAGTAGGAAGTAAGAATGTCAATTGTAAATGGTGGGACTAGGAGGCGATTCAAACGTTAAAAAGTAAAAAAGAGGCGTGTTTGAATATATTTAAAGCCAATGGTAAAAGATTCTCTCTCTCTCTCTCTCTCTCTCTCTCTCTCTCTCTCTCTCTCTCTCTCTCTCTCTCGGTAAGGTTTCGAAAAAAATGTATGAAAATATATAGGGATCAAAAGAGGAAGCCTAAAAGTTGCATATGTGGGTAAAAAAAAGGAGGTTAATGAACAGCTTGATAGGAGGATGAATGTGGATTTACAAGGGAATACAAAAAGTTTGGAAGGAGAGTATGGGAGAATTTTGACAGATCAATCAGTAGGGATGGTGCTTTCATGATTAGTGCGAGACTGACGTGAGGAGTGTGGGGAGGGAACATTTCGAAAATCTTTGTAGCACTGGCATTGATGAAGAGGTAACATTGAATATGTGTGTGGGTTTTATGGTGCAAGACGATGTAGATATTTTGAGAATGAGGTAATATGTAGAGTGAGAGAATTGAAGAATGGTAAATCAGCATGTATGGATGGAATTACTGGGGAAATAATCAAGAATGAATGTGAGATTGTGACCAACTGAATCTGGAAATTGTGTAACAAAGCGTTAGTGAAGGGTGTAACTCCGGAATACTGGAGGAGAGCAGTGATTGTACCTTTGTATAAGGGTAAGGGTGATAAAGGAACCTGCAGAAACTATCAGGAAATCAGTTTATTGAGTATTGTACGGAAGATATATGTTGGTATTTTAGTTAAAAGAGTTCGTCGAGTGACTGAAGGGTTGATTGTTGATGAGCAAAGTGCTTTTACTAGTGGTATAAGATGTGTAATTTAAATTTGTACATTATAGCAAAGGAGTGAGAAAATGAGATATAAGAAGAGAACACTTTATTTGGTTTTATTGACTTTTTACAGGCGTGTGACATAATAAATAGGGAAGTTCGGTGGAAGGTGTTAGGCTTCTGAATGGAATCAAAAGTACTTGTGTTGATTGTGAAACATTTGTAAGAGTAAATGGAGAGGAGAGTGAATGGTTTAATATCAATAGTGGAGTAAGGCAGGGATGTTATGTGGAGGATGCTTTTCTTATTGTACACAGATGATTTAGTTCGGTGAAGTGAATTTGAAGATTTAAGTAGATTGGTAGAGTTGTTTGGCAGGGTATGTAAAAGAATGATTTTGAAAATAAATGTAGATAAGAGCAAAGGTGATGGTGATACTTGATTAAAGTTCCCAGTTCGAAATCATGAATGGTAGACAACTAGAACAAATATCAGAGTTTAAATATTTAAACTGAATACTGGATGAAAAGGGAACGGTTGATGCGGAGTGTAATAGAAAAGTTGTGAATGGTAGCAGGTGGCTAGTGAAATTAAATCTTTCGTTAATGCAAAGGGACCAAGTCTTGAGGGCGCAAGGGTTCTGCGTGAGGGTATGTTGTTACCGGTGTTAATGTATAGTATTTATCGGATATTTAAAAATTTTTCGGTGTAGATATAAATAGTTGAGTTACAAAACTTCAATAAATGTAGGTCTATTAGGCTTATAACTCCTTCAAACATTATCTAAAAGTTTGAAAACCTCTTTATATAGATTTTTTTTTTTTTTTTTTTTTGGGGGGGGGGAATTTTTCTGACAAAAATATTTAATATTTTGAAGCTATTAAAAGGATTATACTGTATGAGACAGAATATTTAGATTTTTATGGAAAAATTTACAATTAATTCCCTTAGAAAGTTTGACCAGATTCCGGAAATTGAAAAGATATCCGGCTTTAATCGGAATTTTTTGAAATAGCAGGACATACGGCCGGAGCCGGATGCTGTTCATTTACTAATATATATATATATATATATATATATATATATATATATATATATATATATATATATATATATATATATATATATATATATATATATATATATATATAAAGTATAGGAAGAGAGAGAGAGAGAGAGAGAGAGAGAGAGAGGTGTAAGTGCTGAGCGCGAGTGCTTTATTCAAATTTAAGAATTGTTAAAAAAAAAATTTTATAACTGAGAACATCAAATTTTAAAAATTCTAATATGCTTGAGTGTTTTTATTTGTTTAATATAAAGCATTTCCTAAGCAAGTTGCAAACGGAGAACCTTAGAGATAATGAGTATATATATATATATATATATATATATATATATATATAAAGAGTATATATATATATATATATATATATAAATTTAAGTATATATATATATATATATATATATATATATATATATATATATAGAGAGAGAGAGAGAGAGAGAGAGAGAGAGAGAGAGAGAGAAAAGGCTGATAAGTGAAAAGGCTGCATGAACTTTGAGACGCAATGTGGGGATCGAGCCCGGTACTCCCTGACTTCCTGCAGCGATCGCGAACCATCTCTAATCCATACACACAAATATATATATATATATATACGTATGTGGTCAGATGCGGTGATATACGCATTGTCTATATATATATATATATATATATATATATATATTTATTTATTTATTTATTTATATATATATATATATATATATATATATATATATATATATATATGGCTGATCGATTACTGAGTGCAGGGCACACAATTCCAGTGTCCCTGTGCGGTGCGGTGCGGCGGTGCGGTGCGTGCGGTATGATAAAAATGACTTATGATGTGGTGTCGCCACCTGGTGTGATGTATTGCGGTGCGCAAAATTCCAGTGCTCGGTCAATTCTTATATATATATATATATATATATATATATAGTATATATATATATATATATATATATATATATATATATATATATATATATATATATATATATATATATATATATATATATATATATATATATATATATATATATATATATATATATATATATATATATATATATATATATATTTTAATTAAAGTCTATATATATGGAAGATTTTTAAACATTTTAAATGCTTATTTTTTTCAAATTTGGGAATGGATATTATTATTTTTATTATTATTATTATTATTATTATTATTATTATTATTATTATTATTATTATTATTATTATTATTATTATTATTATATTTGATAAGTGTGCAGCGTTTATTGTGTTTATTCAATAGATTAATGTTTTTACTGTTAACAAATTATTATTTTTAAAAAAAATATGTATTATGTAAACGGCGTTATTTGCTTATACATTTTTTTCTAAAAATCTTTATTTATATATTTTTTATTCCTACTTTTTTTTCCTCTTTTCGGAACGCCATAACAATATTTTTTCCTAAATTGGCTTTTATTGCTTGGGTGAGAGTTACGTCTTCAATTTTTAAGAGATTCTCTATGCAAAAATAGCTTCATGGTAGTCGCATTATTTTTTTTCCCTTTATTTTTCTTTTATTTTATTTTTTTGTTATTTTTCTTTTTTTTAAATATTTCTTTTTCACTTTTGTTTTTGACCCGTTACTTTTCTATGATACTAAAGTTTTTTTAATGATTTGTTATCAAAAAATAAAGTTTGTTTAAATATTCCTATAACTAAGAAATGTAATTTACTTTTTTTTTCCTTTTTTTGTTTTTTATTTTTTTTGGTTTATTCATTTTCCAAAAATTTTTTCCCCATATTTGAAAAGATAAAGTTTGTTTGTAAGAACCTTCTCTCTACACATAGATACGTTGGCGTAATTTTAGCTTCTTTTAAACTCCTTTGAAAATAAGTGAAATGAAACGGATCGGTGATATATTATGCGGAGAGAGAGAGAGAGAGAGAGAGAGAGAGAGAGAGAGAGAGAGAGAGAGAGAGAGAGAGAGAGAGAGAGAGAGAGAGAGAGAGAGAGAGAGAGAGAGAGAGAGAGAGAGAGAAAGAGAGAGAGAGAGAGAGAGAGAGAGAGAGAGAGAGAGAGAGAGAGAGAGAGAAATTTCATGAATTTAATATTTTAAATTTATTATTAAACCATAATATTTAAAAATGAAACTATATTTCTGAAAAAAAAAATGCGATAAAAAAAAGACTAAGGTATTAAATTAAAAATTTATTTTGCAAATTTTTTTTTTTATTTTAATATATTTTTTAATCTTAAGTTTTTGAACTTTGTCTGGAACTAAAATTTAAGTTTTCGAATAATTTAAAAGTTGAATATTACTGCCATAATCTCATGGTTCATTTTATATTCCTTTTTACAGTATCGAAAAATGTGTTGGAAATTAAAATGTTAAAAAAAAAATAAAAAAAAAAAAAAAAATTGGGGGAAAGAAGAAAATTTGTTACAAAAAGTTGTTTCAAAAGAGTTGTTACAAAAGAGTTTCTACAAAAAGTTGCAACCAAAAGTTGTTACATAGGGTTGTTACTAAAGCTGTTATAAAAGTTGTTACAAAAGTTGTTAAAAAAATTCGGCTCAATTGTCCTCCGGCACTCAAATTTGAAAATCGAATTTTATCGCTTGGTACGAAGTACGGTACAATAAATAATAATTTTTTATTAATTAAAATTAATGAGTTTATTCTTCTGCGATCAGAATCACTAAAATATATTCCAATGGTTAAATTCAATAATTTTAGAATCTAATGATTAAAATTACTTGCATTAGCACCTTTTAGTTATTCAAATAAGTAACTTTAAACTTATTTTTGTGAGTAAATCCACCAACTTTAGCGTTTTCTAGTGATTAAAATTATTAACTTTACCATCTCCTAGCAATTAAAATCAGTAATTTTAGGATTCTTTCAGAGTGATTCAAATTACTAACCACTATATTTTTTATGACTAAAATCACCATTTCTTATTTATTTTATAAATTAATGTGCGTAACTTCTCAATTAATACTATTATATTTTTTGAAAATCTCAAAGTTAATATTCTAACCGAACGTTTTCCAGAAATTTTTTTAAAAAGTCACCACTTTAGGGTGACTAATGTCTAAAATACTAAGCGATCTCACCCTAAAGAAATATCGACAATTTGTTGTTGTAGGGGGACTAACCCAAATAAATGGTTGACAGGAAAGAGGGTCGAAACATCAAAAAAAAATTCCTGTACAGCCAGCCGCAGGCGTTAGGATAGATTAGGTTAGGTTAGGTTAGGGTACGTTAAGTTAGGTATTGTTGGATTCGTTAGAGAAACTCTAAATAATAGTTTTTTTTTAAACAAATGTAAACCATTTAGGTATAGGTCCTGTTGTAGTATTGTCGTAGTATCGTAATGTTGTTGTAGTCGTACGAGTATTTTCAAAAAAAAATTATAAACTCGCCAGAAATAATTATTTTGAAAAGAATTTAATAGTATCACACACATTACAGACGTGTATAGAAAATTCTTGTAAATATAGTGGGAATAAAGATATAATTACTAGTAAATATATTATTTGTCAGGCTAAATAACTTACAGATTTACTAAAATAACCAACAAACAGAAAACATAATCCTTCGATAGAAAATTTGTAAACACAAACAATTCAACTTGTTTCATAGGCCAGACCTAACTAGTAACTAGTGCAAGTTGATAGTTTAATCACTGATATTTTTATTCCATTATTATCACACATGGGCAAAGTCTCGTTCAAAGTTACTTTAAAGAACAAATACCAAGGTTAATTTTATTGTAATAAGATTACATTCAATGGAGCGATATAAGCACTAGCTTCTTAAATAACTTCACCATTTTTCTTAATTTACATACACAGCCCACACCACACCCTAAGCCCTGGCCACACACCGCACAACCCACATCCACACACACATACTATATATTAGATTATAATATATATATAATATATATATATATATATATATATATATATATAATATATTATAATTTATTATATAATATATATATATATATATTATATAAATCCATTATATTCAAAATAAGGGGCTTACGTAAAAATTAATCATTAACATTGACTTTGTTGAAAAGAAAGTATATTTTTTGTTCTTATTGATTGTTTGAAGTTTTGTCATGGTTTGGTCAAAAAAAATTTTTTTTTTTTTTTATTATGCAGTTTATTAAGGAAGAAGGACACAGATTCATTAATTATAAAGAATAGAATTCTAGATTATCAAG
This sequence comes from Trachelipus rathkii, assembly GCA_015478945.1. NCBI lineage: Eukaryota > Metazoa > Arthropoda > Malacostraca > Isopoda > Trachelipodidae > Trachelipus > Trachelipus rathkii. The sequence continues at coordinate 36,760 of JABUQX010043985.1, forward strand.
TTTTAGATCGCACACATATAAATTACGATAATAATAATAATTAAGTAAATATGAATATTAAATTATAAAATTATATAATTTATATAGGATAATGCTCCTCCTTTCATATATATTAAATAATAGTATAATATTATATTATAATATATATATTATTATATATAGTATATATATATAGTTATGTTTTATATATACATATATATATATTATATATTATATATATATAATAATATATATAATATATTATATTATATATATATATATATATATATATGATTATATAATTTATATCTATATATATATATATATATATATAAGTATCTATTTATATATATAGTATATATAGTATATTTATAATTATATAATATTATATATATATATAAATTATTATTATACTATATATTAATATATTATTATTATCTATATTATATATAGTGTATATAATATAATATAAGTATATAGGTATAATAGTTATAGTATAAGCTAGTATAATTAATTATAGAGTATTACCAGATATATATATATTATTTATTATATATAATATATTCCATATATAGTATATAGTTATATAGTATCTATATATAGTAATATATATATAATCTGATATATTATATATATATATACTAATATATATCATATATAATATATATATCCTTATACATATTATTAATAATATTATATATCTATAATATAATATATAGAATATAATATATATATATATATATATATATACTATATATATATATATATATATATATTATATATATATATATTAAGTATATTAAAAAGGTGTTCTCCAATTATAGAGGAATATAATGAGTGTGGAGGTAAAGTGTTTGGACTGTATTAAAGAAAATCTTAACGATGTAGTAACTACGATACAACAGATTGGAAAGAACATTGGTTTTAAGGATGAGAGAGGTTGTGTGGATCAGGTGTTTTATCTGGAGATTGCTGGCAGAGAAATACTCTGATTTTGTGTGCTTCCGTGATTTGGAAAAGCGTATGACAAAGTTAAAGGAGAAAAATTGTGGAGCTCATTGGAAGATTATGTGGAGTTAATGTCATGTCGTTAAATGTGAAAAGCTTTTTATAGGAGCAGTAGAGCATGCGTTAAAATTAAGAGTAGTTTAGGGGAGATGTTTCAAGTACGTGTAGGTCTTAGAAAGGGGTGTGTTACTTTTTCATGGTTGCTTAATATCTAATATCGTTATAGATTGTGTAATTTAGGACAAGGATAAAATTGGGAAAGGAGCTAACATGTATCCTAATGAGGTTAATTGGAAGATAATCATTTTATTATTTGATGATACCGTGTTGGTGGCTGATTCAAAAAGAAAATACGTGATTCGGTATTCGAGTTCCAACGAGTGTGCCTAGGATAGGAAAAAGACAAAAAATTAATACTATTAATTTTAAAATTATGAAAATTAGTACAGAACTCAAAGGAGACAGTTCTATATCTTGGTTGAATATCATAAAGATGAATGGAAAGATTAACAGGTTCTTAGGAATGGATATTGAGACCTTCGTAGGGATGAAAGAAAAAATTGATCAAAGGTTTGCATAGGGTGAAAGAATGTTAAGTAGTCTTAGAGACATTTTTGAAAAGGAAGAATCTAATCTAGGAAGGTAAATATGAAATTGTTTGACTTTATATTTGTTACAACGGTTTTATATGGTTGTGAGACTTGGACATTAAATTCCAAGATGAAATAAAAGGATTGATGTTTTGAAAATGAAAGGTTTAAGAAATATTTGTGGGGGTAAAGATAAGGGATATGGCTAGAAATATAAGGATAAGAGAGAATGTGGTGTTAGGATAAATATCTGGTTGAAAGAGCAAATCAATGGGTACTAAAATGGTATGGACACGTGCTTAGAAGGAATTATGAGATTGGCTAAGAAGGTGTTTATGTTAGAAGTGGTAGGTAGAGAATAAGGGAATTGGCATACCCAAATGGAGGTGACTTAATGGGGAAAAGAAGCTATTAATAACAAAGGGCATTAGTATGGATGAATGTAATTGCTTGACCCATGACAGGACTATATGCAGAAGAGTAGTGTCCGAGACATTCCTATAAAGTCTACACTGTCTGACATCAGTCCGGATCTGGCAACTGACAGGGGCCACAGTCTATCGTGGGAGTGACGTGTGATAGTATATATATATATATATATATATATATATATATAAATATATATATATATATATAATATATATATATATATATATATCTTTATATATATATATATATATATAATAATTTATATGTTTAATATGTACATTTAAATACTTAAAGATGGTGCATGATTGCTATGCGTATTAGTAAAAGAGAGAGGAGAGAGGAGAAAATACATATGCTAATGTGGTATTATTTTTTTTGTTCTGTTTTGTTTTTTAATTTTATATAAATTGGAAAATTAAAAAAACAAAACTTCAGAGTTGAGAGTGTCTTACAATAATTCAAATACTGTGGAAAGAAAAATTTTATTCAGATGTCAGATAGGGAGAAACTTTTTTTTTTTTTATTATCTGAATTAACAGTGTGAAATATATTTTGTTCCTCGCTTTGTTTACTTCTTTTTTAAGTAGAGAACAAATTATTTTCGATTTTTTTTATGAAATTTCCACATGCAATAAAAAATTGATTTGTAAAATTTTAGGGAAAATTATAATACCAAATGACTTGCAATGACAAGCTAGAAAAACAAATATACATATCTTGAATATTTTAAAATTTGGAGGTCTTTAGGGCATTTTCAATTTTTTGGGGTGTGAAATATCGAAATAAAATTTCAATATTCTATTACCCATAAAACTGTAACAAATATATATAAAAAAATATGAATAATATTTTTTTTCTAAATATTTTCAAAATTGGAATCTATTTGTCAGATTTCAAAAATATTTCAAGCTTGAGTGAAGGCGTTTGAAACCGTTGAGAATGAAGTTAATATTTTTTTCTAATGAATAAAGTTTTTCTTTTACTTCAAATTTGGAAATTGTTGGGCTAAAACATTCCCTTGGTGTTTTGTTCATCAGAATCGAATGCAATGTCTGCTCCCCCTAATTAATAAGACAGTATTAGCAAACCGATCTCAGAATGGGTGTGAGAAGACTGACAGCTACGGTTAGTAGCAACCTCCGAGCAGAATCCATGATAGAAGCCATAAGAAATTTCACACGCCTTTTTTTTACTTTCCTTCACATACCTCAACGTTCAGAAGGTCTTATCTTGGCAGCCATTGTAAAACACATTTAGGCATTAGGCATTAACTTTAGCGAGAATTTAAAATAGTGGGTAAGCTTTTTTAGTTGTTTTAGTAAACCTTTTGAGATGCGTCTGAAGTTGGCTCATGGGAAGACGCTCGCAAAGACTGGCAACATTGACTCAATATTACCACTCCGTTCCTCTCACACGCTTGGGGAGTTAGTAGCCTCTGAATAGTGGGTGGCACTAGGAAACTCCACGCTTTCTTAGATGCACTTTTTAAAATATCTCATTGAACATAAAATTATGTATATTCGTGTAAACGGTGTAATTATATTATATATGTTGTGTACCATAATCTATCTTATTAATTTAATGAGAATATATTTCACGATATTTGGCGTTTCTAGTGATTATACTCGTAGATAGCGGTCACAAATACTGCTTCCAAAAAGCAAGAGCCACACACTTTCTAATGCATGTGCACATTGCATACAAGTGTGTGTTAACTAATCTTCTCAAAATTTTCATAATAATAAGGAGGCTAATTTTGATGTATTTCTCTCTATCATTAAAATACGTGAGTACTCAAGCTTATATTTGTGGCAAGTAATCCATGAGTAATTCCGTGTCCGCGTGTCGGAATAATACCATTATTTTTTTGATATAAGGGCCCTAACTCTCTACTGGGGACTATCAGATATTTTTCACGTATGTTATGTAAATACAAGATGTAGATAAATTTTCTCAAATACATTGTCTTCTTTCTTTGGAATTGATATTTTTATAGAATGATTCAATGCTCGCACCGCACACCAATGGGCTTTCCGTAGCTCTTAAGTTATGATCAATTTGTTATCTCCTATCAGAGTGGGCACATCAAGCATATCATAATTCTCTCATTATATCTCCAAAAAACCTTGACAGTTAGTGCATCCATGGACGCCATTTTTAAACATAGCGTGCTTTATTAGTGTGTTTGAATTGCTTCATCGCAATTCTCGTTGCTCTAACCTAAAGATACTCTTTGAGAGGTTAGTGACTGATCTCTCTATGCATCATATTAACCTATTATAGTGTAATCGCTTACTAATTCTCATTCTATAGTATCCTCGAAATCTTGGAAGCAGTACTTTAAGTGCAGTCCCGCATGCGTTGATTCTACTTAACACATTTTTGAGTTGGTTTATTATATATACGTAGTTTACTAAATTCTATTTCTATCCGTTTGCTGTTTTCTTCAATAACTTGAGCAGTTTCAAACGCTACGGATGCCTATATTATTTGATATCTTAGGATGATTGATTTCAAATTTTCAGATCTAAAATTTTCTTATTCTAACAATATTCCACGCAACATATAATATTCGTTATAGTCAATTGTCTATTTGTCACTTTTTAGCGTTCCTAACTAACTTTCCTTAACTTCAATTCATTTTAACAAAGTGAAGGATGATCGCCTTCTAATTCGGTAATTTCAAACTCAATTTTGAGCAGGAGGTGGAGGGTGGATCATAAAAATAATTTAACTTTTCCAATACTTCATCCTTTTTTGTGTTTTTAAAGCAACTTGACCTATACCACTAAATTTTAAAGGTTAATCTTTAATAGTAGGAAGTTTTAAAACAACTTTCCTCTTATTGTCTGATAATTTAAAAATTGGAGCATTCATATATAAATTTATATTAACATATAATATATATATATTATATATTAATATATATTAATATATTTAATATATATATATTATATTATTTAATATATTTTATATATATATATATATATATATTATTAATGTATATATATAGAATGGTTTAAATCAGGCGTGTAATCTGGGTTTGCAAAAACAACGGGGCTGAACAAAAAAAAACAGCCCATTGTTTTTTATATATTGGGGGTATTTTTTTTAATTTTATTGGTTTTTTATTTTGGGCATTTCTTTGAAATTTTTATTTGTTGAGAAAAAAAATAAATATGCTTCAAATAAATTGAATTTGGTGTTTTGTATCGTCATTTCTGTATTATTGACAAATAAACTTAATAAATAGGCTATATAAATTTACAATTTAAAACTATATTTTGGTGACAGACTATGTATAATTCGCATACATCGCTGAATTAGCAATGAGCATTGCTAATTAGTGAAACTTGTTTAAATTAGGTAAGCGGTATTGCTATTCATTACAGGTTATTGATAGTAATGGTATAAAAGAATTATCTTATCTTAAGTTAATTTAAGTTATAATATTTATTAAATCTCTTAATTACTAATTAGATAAATAATGTATTACAAAAAATCCAATAATTCGTAATCTTGGAGTCTTATGCTCAAACAATTTCTCTTAAATGAAATTTTGTTTTATATATATTATATTTAATATAATTATATATATTTAATATCATATATATATATATATATATATATATATATTATATTATATAATATATATATATAATATATATATATATATATTAATATATTTATATATATATATATATTTATATATATATAATATTCGTTATTTTGAAT
>JABUQX010043985.1:47500-49970 GCA_015478945.1 Trachelipus rathkii
AAACACAGGCTTCCATCGCATGCGAGAAACCCCACTCGGTGCAACATGTACAAGATTTTGTCTTCACAATCCCTATCATTTTTGTTAAAAAAAAAAAAAAAAAAAAAGTAATCTATAAATTCCGTACTTTTTGGAATAAAGAATTATTTACTACAAAATTATGTTTAGTTATATCTATATTTCCCAATTACCAAAGTTTCTGAAGTGTTTAATAAATTTAAAGTTAAGGAGCTTAATAACCTTTATCAGTGTTGTATTATGTTAATACTAGTTTATGTTATGCTAACCTAACTATTTCAAAACTCCAACATTTAAGGAAAGAAATAACCTTGTAACGGTGTTCGAAGTTAAGCCTACAATATTTTTTTTAATATGCTATGGAGATAAATGTATAGGTTCATTTAAAAGCTTTCCTGTTTTGTTAAAAAACTAACATAGTGTTTGGTTGTCAATGAAGGTTTTGAGATCGGTAGTATAAACGTTTATTTATACTGGATAGTGTTTACTTCATTCTACGTCAATTGTTATTTATTCTAAATACTCTATTAGGCCTTTGTACACTGCCAAGTGTTTAAAAGCCTTCAACATAGAAAATGGAATAGAATTCAGGAAGCCTATACACTTGATGTCAGATTAGATTTGTATTCTAATTGCTAGTTAACTAATCATATTGTTTATTTTCATTTTAGGACAATAAAAACAACAACGTCAATGTCTTATCTTAGTTGAAGTTTTCAGCAGAAAATATTTTAAGCATACTTTTTGTTGTTCAACACTTCCAAGATATGCTCTCTAAAGGTATTCTCTTCAAGTTCCTTCCACCGCATTACTCTACCCCAGCCTTCATTCTGCACCTCCTTCATATTTGACTCTTGATCTGCAAATACCGGCATTCCAACTACTGGGACTCCATTGTAAGTTGCCTCCAACGTACTTAGAAGACCTCCGTGGGTGATAAAAAGCTTAATTTTTGAATGACCTAATATAAATATGTGTTAAAATTCATATTTTCTGTTGAATAATAATTTATATAATATATATTATATATAATATATCCTATATCATATTACTATATATATATAATATACTATAAATTATACTATACATATATATATTATATATATATATACTATATATATATACTGATTCGAATGTCATGGAAGAGTGGATTCAAAAAAACTAGAAGAGAGATGAAGAAAAGGGGGAACGATCAGAAAGATTCTTTGAAGAGAGGTTAAGGAGAGTTATGAAAGGATTATACAACAAGAGCTTTGAGAGAGCTCTTAAGAAAAATAAGAAGAAGAACGGAAATATTACGATCAGTATTTAACATGAGTAGCAGAACGTAATTACAAAAAGGTGTTAAAGCGGAATTTTTAATATTTTTAAAAAATTTAAACAAAATTATTTTTATTTTTTTAACTGACCCTACTCATATTTCGGACACTTTCCTTTTGTTTCTTTCTTATGAAATGAAAATAATATATCAAGGTTATACGTATGGCTGTGACGCTTGCGAGTCATTCATTATAAGAATGCTAGAGTAGCAAGGCTGCTTGTAAAGCATTTCATCCTGGGATACTGAAGAACGGATGTGTCTAAATAGCTGGTCGCCTTGTCCTTCGGTTCACCTGGATCTAGGCATCAGTCCTCCTCTCCAACGTTTCACAGCCCATACCACCACCGCTGGTACACAAATTTTTTCATACAGACTTATCTTTAACTATTATATCGTATGATAAACTCCTCTTCTTTCTGCTAATTCTTCTCAGCAGGCTTCTTCGTTTCGTTTCTATAGACTACTGCTAATAGTTATGCTTTCGACTCACATACCTTCTCGCTGTCATTTGATCCTCCTCCCCCGCATGATTACCCAAAATTTCCATTCCTCTCATACTTAAAAATCTTACATCCTTCCTTCATACTCATAACTACCTCCTACTACTCTCCTCACCCTCTAAACCTCACATCTCCTCCCTCTCTCTATGTACTTCCCACTCCTTCAAACTCACTCAACTAACCTTACTCTTTCTCTACCCTTAGTTGTTTCTTAAAGTCCTTAATCTTCTTGCTCTACTAATATTCTACACAAACTCTCACTCCTCCAAATACCTCAGCCCTTTAGCGATTGCATTCAAGCACCACTTAGTTAAGGCTCAGTATATCGACAGTCATAGACAACAGCTATCAGCTATACTTGATATCACTTTTTCGTACTCTTTCTCAAACTCTCCCGTGAATTTCATCAATTTCTCGAAGCTCAGTAGGACTCGCCTCCCTCACCATTTCTCAAGTCTTAGCCAAAAACACTTCTCTATAAACAATGAAGTTTTCTCATAACGTGTTTTTCACCGATTTCTAGACCTACCTCCAATCCCTCTTACATCCCAAACATCTCACTCTCCCCCTAATCACTCTCACATCCCCTATAACCTTGCTGGCTAAGCCTTTACCTTAATCATCTGCTCTC
>JABUQX010043986.1:0-7500 GCA_015478945.1 Trachelipus rathkii
AAATGTAAGATTATTTATAAACGAAATGAACTTATAAATGAGGTGTGACAGTGTGAAATTGTATATTAGAATTAATTAATAGTTAAATTATAATTATATACATAATGGACCATATTTTTTTAAGGGTAATGGGTCCGGTATAGTGTTAAACTTATGCCGATATTCGACTCCGGATAAAAGGGCCGGGGGCTGGAGAGGTGGTAAAGAGCCGTGTGGATACTCGTATATCCTCGGATCGTGATTAGCGGATAAATTCTGTCTAATATGTTAATATATGGCATATATCAGAGACACACTTAATACCGGTATTACATCGGGCTTTGGAAGAGTAAATTATATGACAAACCAAGATTTATATTAGCTACGACATAATTTGCCACACTATGTGTTACGGTAAAAAGATCTTACAGTCAACATCAAGTAATCGATCGTATTAGGCTACTACTTATTTTGGGTTATACTATTGATATATAAAATCTAGAAAATTAACGTATAAATATATTATATGCTGATTACGTGTGAGTATAATTAGAAATTTATTCGATTGATCTATTTTTCATATACGACTAGTTTAATTTATATATAGTGATTTTTCAATTCTATAAATATCTATATTTATAAATATTAACATATCCGCTATATTTGAATTTTGACAGTTAATTTTTCAGAAATTTATAGTCAGATACTCCTAGATGCTATGGACCCGTAAAACCTTCTATACCACTTAAAGATCTTGGTTATTCAACAACAGATCTTGCCAATGATTCCATACGACGAAAAGAGGACTTTTCACCTTAGGGCAGGATACTATATATTGAATATAATCTAATTATTTGGATAAAGCATATAATTAGGAAGCTACTTAAGCTATAACTACTACCAAATAATAAATTTGAGGTAACTATAGAAATATTATATTATATATATATAATATATATTTTATAATATTATATAATATATATATATATATATATATATAATATATATATATATATATAGCTATATAATGTCATAAAGCAATAACCTAGTCATATAATACATATCTACTATACTCTCATCCATTTCAGCAAATAATTATCTATCTTACTTTGGCACTTACTATATTCTCTTTTATTTGATTTCCAGAAAATTGGAATTGTGAGATTAATCCTTATAATTGTGATATAATAAACAAATGAGCAATTACCTATATTACATTTATTATTGTAATTATCGAAAATGCTTGAGATAGGTTGGTAATTATAGTTTGCACCTTAAAAGTATTTAAAGCGGATTTTGAAAGATATTGAAATTGTGTAACGTAATATTCTATATAAGTTCAGATATTTAATTTATTAAAATAGAAGGACTGATCGCAGGGTAAATCTCTACAACGGATAATCTTGAGCTGTCTAATGCATCAGCAGCAAAATTTATACAACGAAAACCTTTGTACGTCGAAATCTATCACATCATAGGAATAAGTTATTTAATAGTTGAATGGCGATTGCATACTATTCTATTTTATGGTTGGAAGATGACTGCTCATAAAAAAGATAAGCCGGTGCGGAAACTTCTTCATTCCTGCCAGAATTTCTTTTTGATATGGTTTTCGGTATTCACTACTAACATGTATACCATAATCGCGTATACTGTTACTCAATTAAAATTATTAATGTTTTTTAAATACGTTGAATTGTCAAAAGGGTTTTGAATGTAATATTTATCAAATTAGCTAATATACTTTTTCAAAGAGTCTCATAATTCGATACATGTAATGTATAACGTTGTTAATAGTATCATAACTACCAATTATTATACACATTATGTAATCTATCGCAATAACATGCAGAGATAGGGAGACAGCACAACGCAAGTTAGATTTTCAGACTTGTACATAGCAGTATATGTATCAATATGTTCTCGTTCGAATAAAGCCTGGCCATCCACCGCATTTCGGCAATGCCGTATTCAGCGCTACTTGGTGCCCTTAGGTAATTATATGCTAGGGGTGTACCAGTTGATGACAGCCTGACGCCAGTTGAAATTTCTTTCTAGGCCTATTAGTGTAATTGGTTCTACTTACCCACATCGGCGCGATTAAAATTGGGGGCGCGTTACGCGTTTTTACATGGTCTTTTAATACTCCGCAACTACGTCACGAAGTATGTCTTTTTGAGATACTCACAGTCCATTGGTAGTCAGCTGGTTTGTCGGGCTCAGTCGGGACTGTATACGCGCAGGACCATTGATATATGTAGGATCCTATATTTATAGCAACTCATCCTTTCCCGGTAATAGGTTCTTGTCGGAAGGTAGTTCGTTTCCGTTTATATAAGTCTCTTTCAGACTGCACACTTTGTCTGCTAGGGCAACCTTCACTAGGTTATAGTTTAGTAATCAATAACTTTCCTTCGATGGTTGTTTTACTCATTATAAAAGGTATATACCGCTTTTCTCTTCTCCCTCTCCTTTACAGGATGCCATAAAACATGAGACGTGTAGTCGAAAAAGATCGTGAATTGGCAGTGGACGTTTACCAAACTTGTTTTCCCTCATCAACTCGAAGACTCATTTTCCCATTTTCCGGCCATCTCCTCCCGAGGAAAGCTTATTCATTTCGGACTACTAATACACCTATTCTATATTGCAATCACAGATGGATAGAGATGCATATGGTACACTCAACAGCATCGATTCACATATTTCGCTAACTATGTGACGTATATTAACTCTACACAAATATCGAATATAAATAGATTATATTCTCGGACTGTGTCTAATTATGCAGCATCCGTCGTGTATCCCTTACGGTTAGGATGCATCGCTTTACTGGTAGAGGATGTCTTTTGCATCTTTTCCGCCCTCTAACTCTATGTTGTAATCTTTCCACTATTATCATCATTCAATGATGGTGCGTGACACCTTTACCGAATCACATTAAGCTAGATATATATTGTAAACCTGCGCGTCGATCTCGAGTTGTTACAACATTAAGATATTGTTCTGTGCGAGAGTAAGGCTCTCGCGGTCGAGACGCATCTGTAGCTGCCACCGCATAGGACTGATGGATTGCATTAATTGCGAATTCGACAGGCCTAGGAGTGCCACCTCATTCCACGCGCTTCTCTGATCGTCTTCTGGTCTCTCACATGTCAGAGCGGTCAGTACGCAGACATCTTCGGTGATCATCGGATTGATTTATTGAGTCCTTTATATGTCGAGAAGGTAACCTGTGGTGCCATGTGCTTTAATTGGCCTAGTCTATATAGGTATTTTGGCGTCGCTCCACGAGTCCAGTATGAGATACTAGATTCCTTATAGATACCTATTTTTAGATCCCAAGTACCGTGAAAGACTAACTGGCTCCTCGCGGTGAATGAGGTAAGATTCGCTGATATTTGGTGTTCTACAGTCATAGTTTGGTATGTTTTTACATGTTCGTGCCTCATAGTCATTGTATATGATGCACATCGTATCTATGTTGTTCCTCCTTGATCAAGCTTCAACGTACTACTTGATTGGAATGCTGTCCGTCTCTCGAAATGCTCTATCGAACCTTCCCCTCGATGTAGTTTCTGCTCTCGATACATTATGATTGCAGAAATCTGTCATGTATAACTCTTTACTGGTAATGTCCATAGATTTCGTGTTTCTGTCGGCGGTATTCGTAAGATGCTCGGACTTCGTCATCATTCATTGATGAATATTACCTCGCTAGGTCTATCTCCAGTTAGCATTTTCTCTGTGTCTGCGCGAGAGTTAACTTGCGGATATGCAAATCATTTATACATGTTCAACGTATTTATCGTTTCACTGGCTAGACATTGTTAAATAGTGGGATCTATCTGTTCATGTGTTACTCACTGGTAGATATTGTGTTATGTTTCTGAATAATCTTTGTATACTCATGCACCGTTCTCTTCTGACTAAACTATCTTAGTCTGAGGGAGATTATCTTTGACTCTACTCGTGTTAGGCCTAATCTATAAGACTACGACAAGACCAACTATGTTAGGTTATGAAGTTTGTATATATAACTATTCTTATATAAAGAGTACTAGTCAGCGTAAGTGTTGAGGAGCTCATTCTACTCACTCTCATCTAGATAGGACTTGTTCGCTTGTAGTTCGAGGTCATGGCGATGAGGGATAGATATAGGCTAATTGATAATTCATCTATAAAAGGGTATGCATTCTAGGTACTCATTAAATGTTAAATATTCTTGTATGAATTAGTCTGCATCGCATTAGCTATTAAATAATATTTTTGGAAATATGTCTCTTTTTGTAAACATTTAAAACGCAATAGGATTTTGAGTATAATCATATTTTGACTGACTGTTTCGGACATCTCTTGGATGAAGGAGAACACACGTATCAGTCTACGGATGACGTCTAAGTTGTTTTATGGGTAATGCGTGGAAACGAGTAGCAAATCACTGAGTGATTAATTGATTAATAGAATAGTCGAGACCAGTGCAAGAAGCCCCCGGACCTATACCCTAAAGATTGTAGATCTCATGTAGCATATTTCAGAGAAGAGCACGGATAAAAAAAATATGAATTCAGTATACTTTTCAATCCCAATATAATCAATACATTCTCATTCTTGTCGTGATCGGCCGTTTTTTCCCATCAGTTTCTCGAGTGTTTCGTACTTTAGTCGGCTGTGGCGCGCAGACAATATCCAACTGTGATAAAATAATCAAATATCTCTTGTCCGCACCTCTAATGAAACTTCACAATTATATTCGCATACTATATTTTTACACATTCCGTTCCTTTATATCGTGTCAACGAATTCGGATCGAATAGGACAGTTTTACTGGGATTATCGTTTTGCATTACAAACCTCGATTTGCTTGCTCGAATATTTTATGAGCGAAACTTTTCGATTGTGACTCACAAAGTGTTTTTTATTAGTAATTTCAATTATTCATTTAAATAATAATATACAATTAATAATTAATAATATTAAATAATATAAGATAATAATAATATAATTAATAATAATTAATATTAAAATTCATATAATTAATAATAATAATTAATAATAATAAATAATAATCAATAAAATTAAATAATTAACTAATAATAATATAATAATAATATAATTAAATATCTAATATTATTAATAATAATAATGATTAATTCTCATAATTACATAACATGATATAACTTTTTAATGAATGTATTCAACGTCAATAAAAATATAACAAGAATAAAAAATAAATAAAAATAAGAAACAAAGAAAATGGCAGACAATTATACACCTTTATAAAAAGAAGTATATAATAATAAAAAATATTTAATAATATAATATACAAGAAAAGGTTGATGGCGAGTTTACCAGTAAAATACAATATAATTATCATTAGAGAGTAAGATATATAACAAACAAGAAAAGTAATATACACTAAAAATAAAATTTGAATCGAGATATATGGATCGATCAGGTCTTCATAAGGCATAAGAGTTGACTCTGATAAATAAAATTTTATAGACTAGGCACTATTCTATTAAGGGAAATTAGTCACTTTTAATATCAGACCTTATTACATCATGGAGTTAAAAGTCAAAATAGGTCGCAATAATATTAGAGGACTATATATTATATTTATATCACCAGAAAAATAATATGTTGAGATTTATCAGGGAGAGAATGCTCATTAATAATTATTAATGATCCATCATTATATATATTTTGGTGGTTTGGTTGTTTTGAGTTGGCACACAAACCAAAGGCCAAGTAAATACTAAACAAGCATAAATCGTATAATTTTTTTGTACTATTCTAGTATTATATATATATTTTTATTAAAAGTTTTTGTAAATCAGTAAATTTAAGTAACAAAACTATTTAATGAGCTTTAAATGCATTAGAAATTAATAAAGTTTATGATAAATATACAACTACAATTATTATTCTTTTTTCATTTTTATATCATTATCTAACTTGGGACAGCATTCAGTGAATGACGGAGCGATTGCGGTGAAAGGCATCGAAATTATCACATTTTTGAGAGACTACGTGTCGCCACCAAATTTCAGATAAAATGTATTGTACGAGTAACTGACATAAAAGTGGATAGTGAGTAGGCCTAATAAATGAGAATTACTATATAACGGGATCTGTGCTGGACCTACGGTGATTGGTCACGGTGCGGCAACATCGAAAAAAGCTCTAAACCACAGAGTGAGTGCTATTATCATGAGGAGAAATACCTCTATATATTATAATCTATATATAATTAATCATATATATATATTAAAATATATATTATTAATATATAAATATATTATACTATATATATAATTATTATATTAATATATATATAATATTATATTAATATATATATATTATATATATATATAATATATATTATATATATATAGTATTAATATATTATATATATATATATATATATTAATCAGTAAAGGATTTCAAATTATATATTTGAATATATTATATTCCTACTCAAATCGAGGAAGATAACTCTAAACTTAAGGTAAGATTAGTTAATCTACAGGCTATGAGGATAACATAAGATAGTCCCCTAGGCCTCGGGAAGTACCAGGAATAAGGACTATAAAACCCTATGGCTGCTCGATAGCACAGTGATAGTTGCACAGAAACTTAACTCCCGTCCAACTTAGAAGTAATAATATATTACGTCGCAAGAAATCTATTGGTAAAATAAAATTTTATTCATGTAAAATAAATGTTATAAAAAAAAAAAAAAAAAATAAAAAAAAAAAAAAACATATATACTGTCATCAAAAACTACAATAGCTGCAGGGAAAAGAGAAGACATTTTTGGAATCCTTGAAAATTTTAGTTAAGAAAATGCTATAAAATAATTATAATTATAAAAAATTAAAACATAAAATTCGGCTATTTATTGGGGAGGGAGCTCAAAGCCGGAATCAGGGGACATAGAGTAATTAGTATATAAATATCTATATATATATGATATTAAATATTTTAATATAATATATACTAATATATATATAATATAATTAATATATATATTATATATATAATATATTAAATATTAATATTATATTATATATATATTATATATATATATATATATATAATTAATATACATATATATATATATATAACATATAATTAATATATATATATATATATATAATATATTAATAATATTATAAAATATTATATAATATATATATATATATTATATCTATTATATCTATATATATAATTACTTTAACGATAAATCCAAGGTCGCAAGTGTATTAACTAAAAAGTCAATATTAACCTGGGACTACATATATATTAAATAAAGTACCAAAGATAAAGCGTAAAACAAATATATATTCTATGTATTATTTAGTCAGTTTATCACCCTCATACTAATATCATATATATATATAATATACTATATAATATATAATTAATATATATATATAATATAATATAATATAATATTATATATAATTATATATATATATATATAAATATAATATATATTAATATATATTATATATA
>JABUQX010043986.1:12500-50465 GCA_015478945.1 Trachelipus rathkii
AGTGTTGCCCCTGACCCGAGGGTTGGCGGGGAGGCCCGTCGGAGGTTAGGTGTCGAAGACACGCCTTCGCTCCTCTTGGAAGCTAGCGCTTTCGAAGGTATAATGATGGGTTTTTCCTTTTAGCCAATCGTGTCTCGAGGTAACACTCTGGAGTACATCTCAAGGGTAAAGGTCCAAACCCACTTAGGACCATAAAAAATATATTATATATAGTATATATATTATTATAAATATAATTATATTAATAATAATATATATATATTATATATATATATATAATAATACATATATATATATATATATATATATTATATACTATATATATATTTATATATATAATATTATATAGTAATATCTCCTTTAAAAGGTAGTTACAAAAAATGTCAAAATATCGACAATCGCAGAAATCTGCTCGTGTAGCCCAGCAGTGTCACGTGTTAGCTAAGACTCCAATAGAAGGAGCGCGCAAAAGTTTCCACACAGTTGCTTTTTTTTTTATCATGTTAATTTTAATATGTAATGTTTTTCTTTTATTTTTTTATTATATTTTAAGGGGCTTCGAGCCGAGGAGGGACACGAGGGGAGAACACGGATCCCCCGTCGTCCCCCCGCTGAGGCCGAGAGACCCTGACTCTTTCACAATCTTTGCTATTTAATCTTGGTATTCCTTTATAAAAAAAAAAAAAACTCATTGGCACAATAGTAACTATTGCCTTGAAATAAATCGAAAAAAATGAATACATTGTTCGTTCGATATATCGGTTAACTTCCTTTAAAGGAGAAGTTCTATATATAATATATATATAATATATATTATTATATAAATATATATATATTATATAATATCTATATATAAATATATATATATATTATAATATATATATATATATAGTATATATATATATATATTGCGTCAGCCTCCAGAAAAGCAAGTGCATGTAACAAAAACATAACAGGTACACTGAAACATAAATAAAATGTTTATTAATCAAGGAGACATTTTTAATCCATGAAATTAAAAAAGAAATGTAATAAAAATAACGCTTTTGACAAATTTAAAATAGTTAAAAATGTTGGAAATCTTGTATGATTTACCGTTTTCTGAGAATTCGAAGAAATTCGCGTACTCCGAGTGAGCAGGTACAGGTGCCAAAATGTTGAAATTTTTCTTTTTTACTAAAAGCAAATCCATGGGTAAAAGAAGAACGATAGCAAGATCGGGGGTTTCTTTCTCGGCCTTACCGGGGGACGACGGGGGGGAACTTCGTACCCCCCCTGTCCCTCCGTCGGCTCGAACTTCCCCCCTAAAAAGGATATAAGAAAAAATAATATTTTCTCCAAAGCGTAAACTTAAAATACTATTTGGCAACTTTTCCTCTCGGGAAGTAATGTACGAATTCAAGGTCATTCACACCGTAAGCTTGCTCGATCTAAGATTATAGTAGTATATAAGGTGGTAATGTAATAAAATTAGAATAAAATAATTTTTTTTTAAGTTTCCTTGATGAAATTGCTTGCTAAATCAAAAATGTTATTTTTTTTCCTGTAGCTGTTATAATTTTTTAGTTACATGCATGATGCTTTCTGGAGGCTGGCCAATATATATATATATATATATATATATATATATATAACTTGTACATTTATATCTATACTATAATATATAATTATATATATATATATATAACATCTATATATATATATTATATATAATTATATATATAATATATATATATATATATATATCAATATTATATTTAAGGTACTTGTCCTTAAAAGGAAGTTAAAACCGTATATATTTGAGCGAACGATTGTAATCGATTTTCTCGATTATTTCAAGGCTTGATTAGTGCGTCAAGGGGGCAAATACTTTTTTTTTTTTTTAACTAAAGGAATACCCAACGATTAAATCGCAACAATGGAAAGAGCCAGGGTCTCTCGGACTCAGCGGAGGATGACGGGAGGGACTTCGTCCCCCCCCTCTGTCCCACCTTCGGCTCGAGCCCCCTTAAAAAAATAATGTTAAAAAATTGTTAAAAAATTAACATAAAAATTAACACGATAAAATAAAGCAAATGTGGCAACTATTCCGCTTGTTCTATTGGAGTTTTAGCTAACACGTCACTCTGCAGGGAAGCACACAATTGTGGGAAGCATCTGCGATATCGATCGTCTTTTGGTAAACTTCCTTTAAAGGAAGAAGTGCCTATATAATATATATATATATTATATATATATATAAATATATTATATATATATATATATATTATATATATATATTATATATATATATATATATATAATATATATATATATATATATATATATTATATATTATATATATATATATATTGATCAGTATGACAATCAGAATCCAATCTAGAGTGTCCCAATAAACCCCATAAAGATTAAGAGTTAAGAATAATTTTTTAATAATAATTAATGTAATTATATATAATATAATTATGTTTACATAAGCGGTCCTTTTTAGACTGTCCCCAGTCAATCAACAAAAATTCTCTAAGTGGAATAATATATTTAGATATGAAAATAAAACTAATAATTATGAAGCCGCATTGACCCCTCTAGAATGTCACAGTCAGCTCCATAAGAAATATAAATAAGAAAACTATAAGCAAGCCGCGTGTCCGATTTTAGAGTGTCCCCAGTTCACTACCAAAAATTCAATCAATTGAAGAAGCCGTTTGGCCCCTCTAAGAATGTTCCATCAACCCATAAAATATTAAGAATTAAATAATTTTTAATAATTAATTAATATAATTAATAATAGTATTTATAAATTTCGTAAACAAACAAGGGCCTACTTAGACTATCCCAGTCAACCACAAAAATTAGTAATAAGTAAATTATGAGAGCTGCAGTGGAACCTATCTAGACTGTCCCAGTCAATCCATAACAATTAATAAATGAGTAAATCTGATTTCTAATTAATTAAGTTATTATGGGTTTGACTGGACAGTCCATGATAGGCCCATCGCGGCCTTAAGAATTATTCATTCTTATTTATATAATTATATGGAGCAGCCTTATATTGGGCTTGACCCGGCTTTTTTAATTATTACTATTTCCAAACAATTATTGTTGGTTGACTGGGACAGCCTAAGTTGGCCCATGTGGCTTCTTATAATTATAAATATATTCATTATTACATTAATATTATTAAAATTATTCATATTCTTAATTTTTCATGGGTTGACGGGACTTCTAGAGGGGCCAGTGCGGCTTCTCAATTTATTAATTTTTATTGGTCTACTGGGACGTCTAAAAAGGACCATGCGGGCTTCTTAAGTATTATTCTTCTTTATAATGAGTTGACTTGGACTTTCTAAAGGGATCAATTGTGCTTGATTATTATTATTTATTTTAATTAATATCTTTAATGTTAGCAGTTTTCGTCAGATAGCCATGCGGCTTCTTAATGTATTATTCTTATTTATTATTTAAGTATGGGTTGACGTGACATCTACAAAAGGCATATGAGCTTCTAATTATTAATTTTTTGGTTGACTTGGGACAGTCTTAGATTATGGCCCCATTTTGTTGTTCTTTGCTTTTTATTCTTATTTTTTTATTTAATTAGGGTTGACTGGGACATGTTCTCGAGGGGCCAATGCCGGCTTTCCTGATATTATTTTTTATTGGGTTTACTGGGCAGTCTAAATAGGATCATGCGGCTTCTTAGTATTATTCTTATTTATTATGGCTGACTGGGACAGTTTCTAGAGGGTAAATGCAGCTTTCTTAATTATTATCTGAATAATAATAAGAAGCTGCATTAACATCTCTAGAATGGTCCAGTCCTACCCAATAATCAATAAGAATGAATACTTCAAGGAAGCCTCATGGTCCTACTTAGACTGTCCCAGTCATTAATTAAAAAATTAATTAATTTAAGAATAAAGCCGCATTGGCCACTGTAGAATGTCCCAGTCACCAATAATAACCTAATAAAATAGAATAATAACACTAGAGCCGCATGATACCTATTAAACGTCCTAAGGTCAATATGATATTATTATAATATATATATATATATATATATAATATATATATATATATATATATAATATAATAATATATATATATATATATATATATATATATATATAAATATATATATATAATATATATTATATATATAATATATATATAATTATATATATACAGTGGTGGCACGGAAAAAATCAATTGATTTTTCACTGAATTTTTCACTTGATTTTTTGCTCCAAAAAATCATGATTTTTCTTATAAAAATTTTTGCTTTTTTTATAATATTCTTTTTAAAAGTTATGTTGGATAATTTTTTTTTCTTTTTTTTTTATGTGATTTAACCCAATAGAAATAAAAATTGATAATATATATCAATCGCAGGCTAACTCTGTTTCAAATTTCTACACTTTAAAAATATCAACAAAATGAGCATGTTTCAAGACATGTTTCTTTTTTATGTTCTGATGTAATAATATTATCATTAAATACAAATAACTTCTTTAAGTGTTGTTGTTATCAAATTGTGTCATAGACTATATACCCCTATTTTAAGCTTTTGAACTCAGATATAGGGCCTAGGGTTTAAAATAATACTATCAAATCGACTTAAAAAAAAAAGTTTTGGTTTAACAAATTAATTCGCGTGGAGTCCTTGATGGTTCAAAAAGTGATCAAAACAAATCAAAAAATTGATTTTTTTCCTCAAAAAAATCAAAAGAAATCCCCAACCCTGTAATAGTATATATATATATAGTTATATACAATATATATAATATTTATATTATATTATATATATGATATATATATATATATATTATATTATATATTATTATATATATATTATATATATATAATTATATCTATATAATTATAAGTATATATTATATATAATTAAAATAATAAATTAAATGAGCCGCATTGAACCCTCTAGAATGTCGCAGTCAACTCATAATAATATCAAATAATAAATGAGAATAATACTTAAGAAGCCGCGTGGCTATCTAGGCTGTTCCAGTCAACCAATAATAATTAATTATTAAAATAGTGAATTAAGAAGCGCCTGCATTGAACCCCAAATGGTCCCAGTCAACTTATAAAATAGGATAATACTTAAGAAGCGCATGGTCCTTGTTTTAGACTGTCCAGAATCAATAAATATTAAATAATTAGAAGCCGCATTGCACACTCTAGAATGTCCAGTAACCTCATATAACTAAGAACATATCTTAAGAAGCCGCATGGGCCTATTCTAGACAACTTCTACTTCAAACCTATTCTTATCCTCAAAGCAAAATTCTACCTCCTCTTTCTTTACGTTACGCCCTCTGCAGCAGTATCTAATGTCTTAATAGATGAAGCGGTGCTAAAGTATTGGTAGAAAATATTCAAAGTTTCTGGCCAACATATTATATAAGACTTATACAAGACAATATATCATCATTGAGTCTGCATCTTGGAATCAATTCTCAATTTTTAACCGCTAGCTCTGGCTAAAATATACAGAAACAATGATAGAAATCTTGATTGACGACTAAGCGGTTACATGCCAATAGATGGTTGAAAATTGAATAAAAAAAATATAGGCTATTAAAAAAAATTCATATTATATTAGTTTCATTTTAAATTTTTATTTCTATTGAAGTTTAATTATTCAATTTTAAATAATACAAAAAAATAGAAACATTAATAAAAACAGGGTAGGATTTTTTTTGATTTTTTAGAAAAAAAATCAATATTTTGTCAGAATTGGTGGACTTTTTTTGATTTTTTTTAGAAAAAAATTCAATTTTTTTTTTGATTATTAGATGTTTTCAGATTCGTGATGGTGACGTGAATAAATGGATATAGTTATTATATATATATATTTTATTATATATATATTAATATATTATATATTATATATATATAATTATATAATATATTATATATATATATATTATATATATAATATATAATATATATATATATATATTATATATATAAGACAGTATAGAAGAATTATGAGAATAATGCTAGAGTGTCCCATCCAACCCATAAAAATTAAGAATTAGGAATATTTTTTTAATAATAATTAATCGTGATGGACAACTTAACATATAATCTGGTAGCAACATACCTTTCCAAGTTTTCCCCAAACAAAACAACAATAATAATATTAAAAAGACGCATTGGCTCCCCTCTACATGCCCAGTCTCTATATACTGTAATAAATAGAGAAATATATAAGTTAGAAGCCGCATTGGCTATCTAGACTGTCCCAGTTCAACCCAAAATAATTAATAATTATGGAATGATAATTTAAGAACTGCAAGTTAACTCCCTCTAAGAGGTCCCAGTCAACCCATAAATAAAGAATATTATACACTGAAGAAGCAGGCATGATCCTATTGGCCTGTCCCCAGTCAACCAATAATAATAATACTTAAGAAGCCTCATTGACCCTTCTAGAATGTCCTGTCAACCCATAATCAATAATAAATAAGAATAATACTTAACGATCCGAATAGTCCTTTTTATGATTTCACAATAAGAATTACAATAATTAATTCAATAAGTTTGAATATATGGGAAGAACGCTTCGACGCGTCCACGATCCACAGTCAACCAAATGAAACTAAGTAATAATTTTAAGAGCCCGCATGGTCCTTGTTGAGACTGTCCCATTCAACATGATAAAAATTTAATATAAGAAGCCGCATTTGCCCACTAGAATTCCCCAGTCAACCCATAATATTTATATAAATAAGAAAAAAATCATTTTAATCAGCATGGGACCAGTCTAGACTGTCCCAGTCAACACAAAATTAATATTAATATTTAAAAATATATATTAGATGAAGCCACATTGATTCATCTTGAATGTCAAAATGTTACGCGGACATTCTCTAGGCGCCCAGGTTTCAATCCAGAAGTCGTGAAGTTATTAAGGGGTTAGTTTTTCAATACTACTCACATCTGCGATGAATTTGTAGCAGTTAGTTTAGTCATCTATAATATATTTATTTTAATAGATATTTCACTCTGCGCGGTGCCCTGCTTGACCCTATCGCGCGATTTTTTGACGGGAAGAGTGTTGTCGCTGGTTATCCTGTTTGTGGGTGGTATATTCCACTGCAGGAAATTCTCTCAGGCGCTCTTCTTTTGAGTCGCATCGTGGCTGGTCGTATTCAAACACTTACGCGGACATCTGCTAGGGCCCAGTTAAGATTATTCAGTGCGAACTAAAGGAGGGTTTCTTTTTCAATACCTACTCATAATACTGGCACTTCGAACCATCGGGCGTATCTGATTATATATTCCGGAAAACCTATATATTATATATATATATATTATATTATATATAATATATTATACTATATATATAATATATATATATTATATATTATATATATATATATATATATATATATATAATATCTTATATATATATATATATATAATATATATATATATATATTTATATATAAGAAGTAAAATTGGGTGGAGTAACACTAAAAATAAAAATTCAAACCCATAAAATTGAAGACCATTTAGGAATGAATTTTTTATATATAATTAATGTATTATGAATAGTAAATTACTAATTAAAAGCCACAAAATGGGGGCCTAACTATACTGTCCCCGTCAATCCAACAATGAAATTAATAAAGTAAGAATTATAATTAAAAAAGCCGCATGGGTCCCTAGAATAGTCCCAGTTATTCCATTTAGAATTATAATAAAATTAAAAAAAATAAGCGAATAGAAGCCCCGTGGGCTGACTATAATGTCCCCGTCAACCCATAATAATTAATGCATAATAATTAATGAAGCTTATTAACCCCCATCTATTAATGTCCCAAGTTAACTCCATAATATAAAGAATAATGATTAAGAAGCCGTATTAACCCCTCTAAGCAGCATCATCAGATTCAAGCAATAAAATTAAAATATATTAAGAAGCCGCATTGGCCACTCTTCAATGTCCAGTCACCCAAAATAATAATAATAAGAAATCATTACTTCGAAAGCCGTATGAGCTTTTTAAAGATTAAAATTATCAAGTATTAATAAATTAATAATCTAAAATAATACTTAAGCCGCACTGACTCCTGCTATGATTGTCCCAGCATTCATAATAAATAAGAATATACTTAAGAAGCCGCATGGTCCTTTTTACACTGTCCTAATCAACCAATAAACATTAATACTAAGAAGCCGCACTGGCCCCTCTAGACATGTCCCAAGTCAACCCATAATAATATAATAAATAAGAATAATACTTTAAGAGCCCGTTTGGGCCTATCTATCGACTGCTCCTCAGCCCAACAATAATAATATATGAATTAAAAATATATACATTAAGAAAGCCGCATTGACCGCCTCTGAATGTCCCAGTCCGAAACTCCATAAAACAAATACAGAATACTTTACTTAAGAAGCCATATGGGTGCTTTTTAACTGTCCCACTCAACCAAAAAGCTTATATAATTGAGAAGCCCGCATTGGCCAATTCTAAAATCCCAAGTCAACCCATAAAAATTTAGATTATTAATTTGTATTGGTTGACTGGGATAGTCTAAAATAGGAGGCAGATGCGGCTTCTTAAGTATTATTACTTCATTATTATATACAGTAACGCCCTTTTCAAAGAGGGGCAAAAAAAAAAAAAAAAAAAAAATAATGCATGCTTCTTACTATATTATTTCTATATTATATATTATACAAAAACAATATGTATAATTTAGTCTGCATCTGGCATTAATATTTTCATTTTTAAACCCCAGGCCTAGCTCTGCGTTCAAGATCTTACAAAGTGGATAACAATTAAACAGCAAAACATAAATTGATGTTGCAGACTACTGGGTTGCAATGCCCATAGTTTGTTGACAAATTGAAAAAATCTATATTAAACAACTTCATTAATATACTAGTTTTATTTTAATTTTTTATTTCTAAGTTGAAGTTAAATCACTTAAATATGCAAAAAAATAAAAAATAATAAAAAAAAAAATAAAAAAATAAAAAAAGTCAATATAATAAAAAAAATCATGATTTATTTATAAAAAAAAAAATTGAGTAAAAAAATTATATTATTTTTTTTATTTTCTGAATTTTTTTCGTGCCATTCTCTGAAAAAAATAAAAAATCAAGATAAATCAAAAAAATCAATAGAATCAAAAAAATATCATGATTTTCATTTTTTTTTCTTTTTTAAAATCAATTTGGAGACTTTTCAATAAATTCTAAAAAATCAAATGAACAAAAAATCAACTGATTTGTTTACTTGATTTTTTTTTATAAAGAAATCATGATTTTTTAGATTTTACTGATTTATTTTGATTTTTTTGATTTTCTGATTTTATTTTTATATATTTTTGTATATTAAGTGACCACCTTCAAAGAAATCGAAAAGATTAGAAGTAAAACTATATATATATTTTTTAAATGAAGGTTTCTAATGATTTTTGCAATTTTCAGCAAACTATTGAGCATTGTAACCCGTTCAGTCTGTAACGATTCCTGTAGTGTTGTTGTTTCAATATTGTTTCCATTGTAAGATTTTGAACCCAGAGCTAGGGCCTAGGGTTAAAAAATTGAAAAATTAATGCCAGATACATACTAATTATATATTATGTTGTATTTTGTATAATGGCTATATCATAGATATGTTAGGCAGTAATTTTGAATATTGGTCTAAATTTTTAGCACCATTATTAGAAGAAGACATTGATATGTCGGAGAGAGGCGCAACGTAAAGCAATCGAATGAGGTAAGAATTTTGGCTTTGAGGATATCACGAATACGGCTTAAGTCTAAAAAGGACCAAGCGTCTTCTTAAGTATTATTCTTATTTATTGTTGGTCTGACTGGGAAATTCTAAGAAGGGGCCAATGGCAGGCTTCTTAATTAATTAAATTTTTAGTTGGTTGACTGAACAGTCTAAAAAGGGACCATCGGCTTCTTAAGTATTATCTATTATGTGAGTTGTCTGGGACATTCTAGAGGGGTCAATGGTGGCTTCTAATTATTATTTTTAAGTGATAATGTTATTGGTTGATTGGGACAGTCTAGATATGCCATGCGGCTTTTTAAGTTATTGATTCTTATTTATCATCTTTGTATTTATTATGAGTTAACACCTGGACATTTGAGGGGCCAATGCGGCTCTATTATTAATGTTTTATTGTTGACTGGGACATGTCTAAATAGGACATGGCGGCTTCTTTAAAGTATTATTCTTATTTAATTTGGAGTTGACTGGGGACAATTCTAGAGGCGGTCAATTGCGGTTTCTCTTAATGTTAAATTGTTTAATTATTTAAGTTATTATATATTATTATTGGGTTGACATGAGACACGTTCTAGATTAGGCTATGCGGCTCCTTAAGATTATTTTTTTGATTATTATTATGGATTTGAGCTGGACCATTCTAGATGGGAGAATGCGGCTTCTTAATTGATTAATGTTTTATTGGTTGACTGGACCAGTCTAAATAGGACCATCGCGGCTTTTAAGTATTTTTCTTATGTTATAATCATTTGATGGGAACATTCTAGAGGATCAATTGTGCATTGAATGATTATTTTTTAATTTATTCAACTCTGTTGGTTAGACTGGGACAGTCTAGCAGGCCCAACTGCCGGCTTTAATGTATTATTTCTTATTTATTATTTTATTATGGTTTGACTGAGACATTCTAAGAAGGGGGCCAATCGCGGCTTCTTAATTATTTCAATTTTATTGGTTGACCTGGACAGTCTAAAAAGGACCATGCAGCTTCTCCAGTATTATTCTTATTTATTATGAGTTGACTGGACATTCAAGAGGCGTCTAAATTGGGTTTTCTTGAATTATATTTTAATGCATAATGTATATTATATATAATACTAAATATTATATATATATAATATATATATAAGTGTATATATATATATATATATATATTATATAATATATATATTATATATCATTATTAATAATATATTAATATTATTCGGTTGATCTGGGACGCTAGTATGGCCTGATGCGGTTCCTTAAGTATATCTTCTTATTTATTATTTATTCAAATGGGTTGACTTGAGCTTCTAGAGGGGCCAATGTGGCTTTTAATTATTATTTTTATAGGTTGAATGGGACAAGTTCGAATATGGACCATTGCGGCTTCTTTAAGCGATTATTCTTAATTTATTTTTGGAGTAGACTTGAAAAATTCTGAGAGAGGTAATGGCAGCTGCCTAATTTTATTTTAGAAAATAATTAAGAAGGTGCATTAACCCTCTAGAATGTCAGTCAACCCATAAGTAAATAAGAATACATACTTAAGAAGCCGCATGGTAATATTTAGACTTTTTCAGTCAACCAATAATAAGATTAATAATTTAAGAGGCCGTATGAAAAACATGAATTGGAAACAACCCATTAATTAAATAAAAATCAGAAATAACCTTAAGTAAGACCGTATGGGGCCTATCTAGACTGTCCAGTCAACCAATAATAATGTTAATAATTAAAAAAATAATATTTAAAAAGCCTTGCATTGACCCCTCTAATATATATCAAACTCAATATATAAATATTACAAATAATACTTAAGAAGCCCGCATGGTCCTTTTTAGGAACTAATTCAAAATCCAATAATAAATTGATAATTAAGTAGCATAAATTTTGTTATGAATGTCCCAGCTCAACCCATAAAATAAATTAAACACAAATAAAGAAAAATACTTAACTGTTATTCCAGTTGCTCTCCTAGACTGTGACACGTCCAACCAATAATAATATAATTAAAAACAATAATAAAGCATTGAACCTCTACAATTCCCCAGTCAACTCATTATACACTAAGATAATGTACTTAAGAAGCCGCGATGGGTGCCTATTTAGACTGTCCCATGTCCGACCAATAATAAATTATAATTTTGGAAGCCAATTGGCCCCTTAAATGTATCAGTCAAACCATAAAAAATTATGAATTAACAGAATAATTTTTAAAAAATAATTAATGTAATTTCTGAATTGTATTTATAAAATAATTAATTAAGAAGCCACGGGGGCCACCTAGACTTCCCAGTCACTCAACAATAAGATTGAGAATATATAGCATTTAAGGTCCTCATTGTCCCCTCGTAGAAATGTCCAGTCCCAATTCTTAATAATTAAAAAATAAGAATAATAAAATTTAAAAAGCCGCATGGGCCTATCAGATCTGTTCCAGTCAACACCATAATAAAATCAATTAAAGAATAGATCTTATCTTAATTATAATTCGTAATTGGGTTGATGGTACGTATTGGGGGTCCAATGCGGCTTTCAATTTAATTTCTTTATTTGGTCGAACTGGGACAGTAACTGGGACTGGGCATATCCAAAACGCCTGCCTCAAATATATCTTCTAAAAACTTTAAATTTAAACTTAAACTGTTGTAAAACTTTACCTACTGAAGTACAGCTACCTTAGGTAGCCTAAGCTACTTCTGCTCGATAATATTTAGATAAAATACTAGATATTTACCATATATATATCATATTATATATATATATATATATATATATATATAATATACTATTATTATATATATAGATATCATAATATATAAATATATTATATATATATATATATATATATATATATAATATATTATATATATAATTAATGGGATGTGCATGCATAAGGTCAAATGGAATTTACGTATCATGTACATAACCTTTTGCCTTGATTTTTTTTATAAACCAAAATCACTGATTTATTCCAATTAATTATTTTTCCATTGGATTATACTGACCTTTTTATAAATTTTTATGAAAGTTTCGGTGTAAAATAAACATTTTTATTCTATGAGGAATTTTTTTTTTTCATTCTTCACCTTCATTTCAACTCGACAAGTCGGCAAAACTGACTTTAGCATGTTTTTTAAGTGTATTTTGTGTTGTTTTGGTGATTTTTTTGCATTTTTTTATAAAACAAATCATGATTTTGACTTCTTTTTATGTTTTTTTATTTTTTCTAATATTTTTCAGATTCGTTTAACGTCACGCGGCATATATAATTTATGCTAAAATTTGTTCAGTATATCTTTCACAGTGACATTACGAATCCAAAAATATCAAAAAAATCAAATTAACATGAAAAAATCACAAATTATTATTTTTTAAAAACATTCAAAAAAATCACCAAAAAATGCATCCCTGTTTGCTTCTATTGCTATTCTGCCTGATTATACGATTTTTTTCAAATTAGGTTACTTAGTAAATTATCTAGCATTATTACAGAATCTAAGATTTCTCGCAAGTTTAACCCTTAAAAATTGTATGCAGCCCTGATTAAAAGCAGATTGGATATTTCGAGTGAGGATAAGATCTAGAAGATTGTTTATTGAAATTACATATCAGAGTGTGGCATATGGGTAGGGCATTACAAGCATTATGTGCTGCCTCGCATTCTATGTCCATAGGTTACTGAATACTGACGGGTAAGAAAATGTAAATTAATGTCATGTGTAAAATATAATGTAATTATAATTTTTGGTCATTGTGGAGCAGTGTTCACTTGGGTTCATGTAAATACTGTATTAAAACTATAACATTTAATTTAGAAATATGGTATACAGAAATTCTCAGTGTTTTATTTTTATTTTTTTACAAATTAATCTATATTTTTTGTTCATATTATCAATAAAATTACTCAAAAGGTTATGAAAATTTTAAACAGCTAAATATCTCATTTTTATAAGGATATCATTATCCATGCTTGGTAATTGTGGAGGATTCACCAGTCCAAAGTAGATGAAGCAGTCCAAAGAACTACAAACATTTAACTGTAAAAAAATTCAAATTATTTCAAGTTTATTTTACAAGATTTGGCCATACATTTTTAAGGTTAGTAATATTTTTGAATAACAATAGATAAGCTCCGAAATCTATAAAAATATTAATTAGGCTTTTGGTAGTATGTTTCCTAATGCGAGAAAGCAATTACGTCAACTTTGTAATTAAAACCAATTACCTTGCTACCTTCCCAAAACCTGCTGACAGGAATCGTAAAATTTTTTTTTTGCCCCCAGGGGTCATTTTAAAATGTAAATGTCAATAAAAATTAAAAAAATAAAGCTGCCAAAAATAAAAACGTTGACAATTTTGGCTTTTTAGGATAACTACTATTAAATCGTATTCGCGATTTTTTCTTTTAATTATTAGATACTCGAATAAAAATATCTTTCAATATATTTTTAAATTTTTTTTTAACATATCAAAGGACATTTCAAATATACCAAACCAAAGTTTACCCTATGTAGTTATTTAAAAAAAAGAATTGCTCAACATAATTTTCATTCGGCATATGAATCGAATAAGAAAAAATTCCAATAATGCTGCTGAAATAACATAAAAAAAATTATATACTATATATATTTATATATATAATATATTTATATATATATATATATATATATAATAATATATATATATTATAAAATATATATATATTATATTAACAGTTTGTTGACAGAACTTGGCGAGGTTATTGAGTCATGAAATCCATGGCTTTGTGGGGTTCTGAATGGAGTCAGATCTGATTGAGTCAGTTGGATTGAGGCGCATATATTCTCTCTCTCTCCTCTCTCTCGTCTCTCCTCCTCTCCTGTCTCTCTCTCTTCTCTTTATGATATTATTAATATTATATATATATATTATATTATATATATAATATAATATAATTTATTATATATATATTATATTATTATATATATATATATATATATTATATATATATTAAATATAATAATATATATAATAATATATTATATATATTAATATTAATATAATATATATATATATATATGATATATTATATCAATATATATATATATAGTACTATATATATTATATTATATATGGTATGCAAAAAAACTTAAGTTTGTCTGACCTTCGATTTCGATAATAATCGAAATATA
Source organism: Trachelipus rathkii (assembly GCA_015478945.1). Classification (NCBI taxonomy): domain Eukaryota; kingdom Metazoa; phylum Arthropoda; class Malacostraca; order Isopoda; family Trachelipodidae; genus Trachelipus; species Trachelipus rathkii. The sequence goes on from JABUQX010043986.1 coordinate 27,444, forward strand.
TATACTATATATATATACATATATATATATATATTATATATATTATAATATATATATATATATATCTATATAGAATATGATATATATATACATATATATTATATAATATTATAATTTGGGCACCTCTAGACCAGATCACACAATCCATATCTCAAAAAAGTACAATGCTACGGGAAAAGGAATACAGTTTGCTGGATGATGCTTGGTACAGATTTTGTGAGGAAAGATGTTAAAAAAATTAATTGTTAATAATGTATAGTAATAATGAGTAGAAAGCCTATTTAGAGACTTTTTATCCGTTACTCGTTAAAATAAAAATAGACTGTTCTAGTTTTGTTTATTTTGTTTAACTAAAGAATACCCAAGGGTCTACCGCCCCGATGGCAGGGAGTCGGGTCATCTCGGCCTTCCGGGAGAACTCGGGGGGTTGGACTATATCGTTCCCCCCTTCGGAGGGTCTCCGGGAACCCCGCTCTTCTGCCTATTCTCGGGCGTGTCGCGTGGGGTTCTCCGCCCTCCCCTACGGGGTATGGAAAACGTCCCCCCTGTGTTCCCTGTCGGCTCGACCCGCCTATGATTGCCGTTAATACCTTGTACAATATAATATATATATGATATATATAATATATATATAATATATATATAAATATTAATAATTCATATATATATATATATATATATATTATATATAATACCACTGATGTCCCCGCCGGCTCCGAGCGTCCAACCCCCAAAAAAAAGCAATCTGTTATTTTTTTTTTATTTTAACTTCTTTTTAAACATAAAATTTTGCAAGGATTCCAAAGTATTCCTTTTCCGTAATATCGTAGTAATTGAGATATGGATTGTGGCCTCTCTACGAGGTATATATATATATAATATAGTATATATAATGTATATAGTAATATATATATATATCTTTTTTATTATACTATATATGTATATATATAAATATTATATATATATATATATATATATATATATATATATATATAATATAATTATGATATATAGTTTGTTTTTAAGTAAAAAATTAATAATATTTTAAGTTTTAATGAAGAATTTAAAGTCACAGGAAAAATGTTCAAGATCTTTCATCTTCAGTTGGCATTTGATACAGTAAAAATGCTGCAAATTGCAAAATACTACGTTCTTCCAAGTTCAAATCCTGAGATTGGAATATTTAACTTGGCTGGTTTTCTTAATTTCAGCTTTTTTCCAGCTTTTCACAAACTTTTAATCTAGTATTCTAGAAAATGTTTTGCAGAATCCTAAAACTGTTAAAAACATTTTACAACATTTTAAAAATCGTCTTTAACAATTCATATTCACTAAAACACCTCTAACCTTTAATTGAGTCTAATAATGGGTTGCGGGATTGATAAATGGAAACTGTAAAATCTAATATGATGTTAAAAATGTGGAGCAAAGTTTATTCATTCTAAAGTTCAGTGTCTGATTGCATCACGTTATCTCTGGCAATGTTTAATTTAATGTTTACCACACTTGAGGTTTGAAACAAGTTCCACTCTCCCTTGTTTTCTGGATCCCTGTTCCGTTATACATCTTGTTTCGAGTTCTTAGTTGGAAACTTTCCAAAAAAACGTACTTAAACAATGTTTTATCCAGTAACTATACGTACAAATATATACAAAACAAAATAAAGAAATAAACCTTATATAAATTTATAATATATATATATGATACTATATATATACTATATAAAACATAATATATATATATTACATACTATATATGAATACAATCCTACTATATACATATAATAACTTAATTATATCTACATACACCATCATCTACATATATATATATATTATATATATATATATATATATATAATATCATATTAATAATAAATAATATAAGTATATATATATACCATTATAATATATATATATATTATATATATTATATATATATTATATTAATATTATATATATCTATATTATATATACTATATACTATATAATATATATCAAAATACCACTCACAATACCCCCAATCCCCAGCAAAGTGAGGGAAATTAGGAACACAATTAGATCTGTCTCAAAAATCTCGCTAACGTGTTGCTCCCTATAGTAGCACTCTACACATCTCATTTCGCGAATTTTGTTTTAATGGAGAAAATCTTCATCGTTTGGTCTTACGAAATACTATGGTTATGTAAGTCATATAATAATCTTGGTTATTTAATCATCTTTTAAAATCAGTTGCCCTCAATCTGCTCACGCATTTTGATGCGTGGGGCAATTGGGGAACACCTTTCTTCAAAGACATTGAATTTGAACATAATCATCTTATGACACTTTAATAATGTATTATAGCAACCTGTTATTCATTTAAGCCCAACGATCTAAATAAACAGAAATGCATCAATCGTAACAGCCAAAAAACCAGATATTCCTCAATGCAAAGTAACTATTATACTCATCACCCTAATATATAGAAGGTAATAAAATAATAATAAAATAAAATAAAAAAAATAATCCCATAATCAAAATTAAAAAATCTATTTACACAAATATATAATACTATATAATAATAATAATAATAATAATAATAATAATAAAAATAATAATAATTAATTATTTATTCATTAAACAACCCTTAGCTAATTGTATCTGAACAACCTTTACCTCAAAGGTATTTTTAAACATTAATTTACTTTTTTTTATGTTCATTAAAGTACATTTTTGTACAAAGAATTTTTCATTTGTAATGTTTATATCAGGTATGTCAGCTAACCTAAATGGGACACAGTTTACAACATCTTTCTGTGAACTCTCTACACGCCTATAGTATTCCACTTCCCACCCATTTTTTTTTATTTACGTTTCCAATATACAAGACTTTAGGAAGATATTCAACTAACACATAATTACCTGGCAATTATTCTTCACTCACACATTTTATGCCAATACTGCTTCCCTCAAATAACCTAAATTCATCTGGCAAATACTCTTCACTATTAACATTTTTCTTTCTTTCTTTCTCAGTAGTAAAACGCAGTTTTTTTTGGTGGAAAACTTATTGGCTCTGATCTTGAAGAATGGCCTGCCGCCTCTAGATCATCGATCGAAATACTCTGCCCTGCAGGAACTTTAACATTCTTGCCCCTTTTTTTCTTACTATCCATCTTCTTTTCATCGCTTTCTCGAAGATACTTTAATAGGGCTGCATTGCTTCTTTCTGGAGTAGCATTTTCAGTTTCTTGGAATGATGTTTTAGAAACCTTTCTTATGACTGGGGTAGGGTTATAGGAATATATCCCAAAGATCTTGAAGCCAGCTTTGGCAAGAGGCTCCCACTCTAAAACGTCTCATTTTTCATCATCCCACATCGAAATCAATAGAATTCGCGCGAAGCATTGTAGTCCCTTGGAGGAAATTGCTATACCCAGATTTGTCCCTCATTCCCACATTTCCCCATTCTGTTAAAACCACTGTTGTTCAACCCCTCCTCTTTCTTGAAGACAAATCACGCAACACCACTCATAGGCGTTGGTAAAAGAAATATGTGTTGATAAAGTGCGAAAAGCACATGCGTACCCACTTATTTTTATCCACTGCATGTCTCCATGATTTTGAAAATTAAATGTGAGAAGGCAGATTGTCTCCATGAACTTTTGCGCTGCAACTTGGTAGGCCAAAGCCCTAACATAGCAGAAATAACCTGAGTTAAACCCAAGTCTAGGAAAGTGGACAGATCGACCAACCTTTCTGTCCCGTTCCTATTTAATAGCTTTCATCTGCGGACTGAACTAACATCCAAGATGCTCTTGCACCACATTCACTTTAAGTACTAGCGTATGGAGCGTAAGGCTTTCACTAGTCGAAGGTTATTCGCAATAGCAAATTCGAAAATTAGTAATTACTTGAGGTGTTTCATAACTTCCGCTTCACTCAACTAATAGATTTAGCATCTCCCTTCCTGAATATCTTAATTCTATTGGAATGCCTCAACTCTGGTTACAATTTAATCGCAACTAAATTAACTACTTCTCTATGCATGTTCGGAACTCATCCCATATGTTCTCCTCTTAGTTTTCCACAATATCCTGAAAATCTCGACCTTAACAGCTCACAGTCTACCTAAGATATTTGATACACAGTAACATAACTACTTTTTGTGTCTTCTCAAATATACCCTAATGCATTCAACCTGGAATATTTGTCTTTGAAAGAAGGCAACGATTTCACTTCTGATCTAGATATAACTTGACATACGATTGTCAATTGGTTCAGACATCCACCTTGCTACTTACATAACCAAGTATTGCTAGTTTTGTGCAAGCTCATTCTCACTCGAAGGTAGATAGTTCTTCGACCTTTTTGTTGTAGACTGTGACGCTACAAACTAACCGCTGTATGTAGGGTTGATTTGAATTTTATATTCCTTTTCGACTCCCTCTCCTTATTGATTGAATAACCAGGGCTCACGTAAAAATCTTTTATTTCAGTCAATACATTACATGGGAGGCTTTTATTCTTATAACTTTACTGAATCATTCTTCTCGTAAAAAGAAAAAAGGATAAAATTAAGTTGATGCAATTAATTGTTAAAATTCGTGAGAATTGCTGCATAGCTTGGTAATCCCTCTCCCTATGACATAGAAAATACTTATATATTAGTCAGAACATAGGTTTTGTTTGTCACACTTCACTCAGTTTTTATCCTGTCCCATTTGCCCATCAAAACAACATTTTCCTGTCACCCATTACTCTATGTTTAAAATAAAACAGAAAGTAGACGTACCTAACAGTTTCAGATATGTAATGGCTAACAAAAGTTCACTCTCACTGGTTTTTGTATATATCTTCAGACAACGGTAATTTGAGTAATAATCACGACACTCTGTAGCAATTGTTAACATAGATTCAGTAACCCAAAGTATGTTTCTGGAAAAAAAAGTTCAAAATATAACGAAACAATTTACAAAGGTTTTAATAAAACTTAATTAAAGGACATATTTCCTAAATTTTAATTGGTTAATTCATAAATTATCGTTGTTTAAAAAGGTTTTTCAGACCCGTCCCAATGCCCAAGTTCCTCAATTACCCCACGTCCTCATTGCCTCCACTTTGCGGTAATTATATACTATATATTAAATATATATAATATATATATCAATATATAAAATATATATAATATATATCTTAATACATATATATATATAATATATATAATATTTTATATTATATATTTACTATATAAGTATATAATTAGACTATCATACATATATACCCTATATATACGTATAATATATACGTACATATATATATATATGTAATATACTATATATATATAACCTTATTTATTATATATATATATATATATATAGGAAAATGAAATATCGAGCTTCTGAGACATTAAGAACAACCATATAGCTTCGAGTATATAAAAAAAATATAATTTTAGCAAATGAAACTAAAATACTGTTCTGCGAATGTAAACAGATCTGATAAAGTCTTTTATTTTATTTTTATATTTTTCTGCTCGAAAGCCCATCTAGAAAAACTAGTGCAAAACCATGACAAATATTATTGCTATATGTATTAAATGAATATGAAAGAACGCTCGTCATGAAGCTAAGAGTAGATGTTGGTGAGGTTGATCAGCAGATACGCGATAAGTTCTTCTCCCTTTATATATATTACTACTTCATAACTACCCCACGTATATAGATAACTATACCTATACCTAATATATATATATGCTATATATATATATATATATATATATATATATAATAATATATATATATATATTAATTCTATATATATATATATATTTAAATATATAGTATATATAATATATATATATATATTATATATATATATATATATATTAAATATATATAAAAGCTTGCTAACTGGAGTCCCTCATTTTTTATAATTTTGATAAAACCCCTAATAAATTGGATTTATATTATTTTTCAATAATTATATGCACATTCGAAGTGTTATCTAATGTTATTAGATAATTAAGGGAAACTAAATTTATTAAATTAACATTTTAAAACGGGAGAGGCCTTTCTATGCTCACTTAGTACTTTATTCAATCCCAAACGCTGCCGACATACAGAAGTGATCTAATGAGTATCAGAGTAATTTTAATTTCTTGTCTTGTAAGAGAATATTGTTAAGTAATTTCAACTTCTTGTCTTGTAAGAGAATATTGTTAAGAAAATGGTCGATTATGAGGATTTGTATTAAAAATGATAAAACTTTCTGTTAGTTTTCGTTTAAAGGTGTTATTTTTTTGAATAATGTTATGGTTATTTGTATTGATGTTGTGATTTCTGAGAGTTCTATGTTTTACGAGTGGTGAGTCTCTTAATATCTTTTGTAAATCCGTTTATTTGATATAATCTTCGTTTTAATGATGTTCCCCAATATACAACCAGGGCCGGATTACCCAATCCGGGCCCCGCGCTTAGGGGGCCCCGCGCTTTTAGGCCTGTAACCTTTTTTTTAGCAACGCTTTTTCAAAAATATTTCACAAATCTCAACACCGTGGCTCCATTCTGGTTTTTGTGAACAAGAGCACTATTATAGTGATGATATAATATATTATATATATTATAATATATATATTATAATATTTATTTAATTAATATAATATATTATATTATATATATTAAATTATTATATATATATTATATAATATATATATACTATAATATATTATATATTATATAATACTACTATAATCCAACCAGACCACTACTATCACACTAATAACTAACTCACAATATATATGATCCTACTATATATAAGCCCATACTTATTTATCAATCACCGATATATTAATTCAGCACCTAGTAACACAATATTAATTGGATTATATACCCTACTATGTTCGAGTACTTTTATTAGTTTATAGAGTGGAAGATTGGCTGAGTGCCCCCACATAATACTACTATAATATCATACATACCCACATCTACCACTCATCATCAGCCTATTACATATATCGTATATATGACACTATAATATACAGTATACCTACTACCTACCTATATACTCATGATATATACTATCTATGAAAAATGTCTTGAAACTATTTTAAGGCTGACAAAAAATCAAAGTGTCCTGTAACGTGTATAGGATAACAAGTAAAACGTTTCCACCAACATCGTTATAGTTTTTACGCTTAAGAACTCGCATCGATGGATCGCTTCGTGCTTCAATTTAGCTGTGCGAAGGAAATTTTATAATTGTGCTTATGTTATATATCGCAGGCGTCCTCGCTAGCCTATGAGTATCCCTATATCATAGTAGTACGTAATACTAACCCCTACCACAGACTACTCTAATTCCCCACACCCTAAGTATATTATGTATAACTTTAATAGCTAAGGGCGCTACGCCCTGACTAAACCCATTATCCTATATATAGACTATCGTAGACACACAATCACGCTATATAACCATACATACAACCCCACCCCCCATACTCTCCCACCCACCACTAGCACCCAACTCACTACCCACCCTATACCCCAACCCCCAATACCAATACTATCATATATATATCCTACAATACACCGTCACTACCTACCACCCCCTCCAACCCCCCAAACTATATAATATCACCCCTCAATACCCCACATATCACGTATATTCTACCCCCTACTACTTACCCTATAACTAACTATATACTAAATATATATATTATATATATATATAATATATATATATATATATTATATATTAATATGTATGTATATATATATACTCACTCATACATATATAATATATATTAATATGAAATATACATGATATTATATATATATTATATAATATTATATATATATATAATTATATATATATAAAAAATATTATGAAACTTATGCATTTCTTGAAACGCATTCGAAAGAGTTTGCGAAATAAAAAGTTTCGGATCATTCCGTAGTAGAACTCCGAACGAAACGCTTTGTTTCAGTGTTACTTAAATTTTGTCCCTTGTGAATAGTGATTATCGTTCGTCGAATATCAGAGCTTCAAACGTTATAAGCTCATTTTCAGAGATAGATAATGCGCAAAGAGATGTGAATCGTAGAAGCGTACACATGGACGCGCAACAACTGGAAAAATTAAAGCAGAAAAGAAGAAAGGGCGTACTGAAGGAGTGGCATGTATCGGAAGATACAGACATACTTTTAAATCTTCTGTGACGCTACAGCAATCACATGCTGGAGGAACTACATGAAAAATGTCAGTAGTTTGCAGTAAGCTTCGATGTACAACTTCTCCTATATTTTAGCTGTTGAAGAAGACACTTGGGTAAAACTGATGATGATTCCGTCTGAAACTTTAGTCTGTACTGAAGCAGAAGTGGCATCTAGTACTACTACTCATCCTCTACAATACGAAGACCCCACAACATGGCCTGGCATTATAGCTGGTGATTCCGTGTCACAGTCTTTACTTACAAACATATGAACACAAAAGTGGATGCGCGAACCGTTTCAAAAATCAATAAGCATTTATGAGGATGGAGACGTATTTTGAATCCCAGTGTTTTCTTGTTGACAGATAACGAATGCTGGACATTAAACGAGTGGGATCTATTTTTTTCAAGATGTCCTGGTAAACGTGAAACTGCTCTGTGGCAAATATTAAACCCAAGGACAGTAACTTCATCACTAGATTAATGACTGGAAACATCTACCGTCTGAACATGGAATAGTGATCACATTCGAATAGTCGTTATCCATCTCACATTATTAGCCGAAAACAAGTAACATATTGAGTTCACTTAGCGTGCACTACCCAGTTATGAAAAGAATGTGAATACGAAAAAACTGTTTACGTAGAGTTTTGTTGCTGCTTGAAATTTCTGTTGCACAAAACGTGACTTGCTTTTTAGAGGAACAATGAGAATAATTCGCTCTCCTCAAAATGACAATTCCTTGGATGTATTGAGCTTTTGGCAGAGTTCGATACATTTTTAGCAGGTCATTTACTCTCGCTTCGGAAATGTTGGTAAAGATAATGTTCATACCTGTCGTTCTACCGACTCATGCATGAGTTATCAATTGATGCTGGGAAGGTTTTTGCTTACTATTGTGTCAGAGTAAATGCAAAAACACAACCCTACCGATAATTCAGCGTAGATTCGACAGTCCAATATCTCTCACTGTGATCATAACTTTATTTTGCGTCTATGTAAACGCAGCGGTAAACCAGTGTGACGTTTTTTACAGTTTATGCAACATCTGGTCATAGAAACGTGTACCTGAATGATGTTTTTTAGAAACTTTAAAAAGTACATGTTAAAATCAGGTGACATTCGAGGTCAAAGCATGACATGCCAGTACCAGTGGCAGGAAAACTACTCGGTGTTCACAGCTACGAATCAAGAAGAAACCCAGCAGCTGACTTTGTTCCTTGTTCTGGCACACCCTTGAATTTATGGGTTCATGATGCCTGCAAAATGCTGTTTGGACTGCTGATATTTCATTTTTTGGATTCTCAGCATTGTAACAATCTTTTTTTCTTCATCTACACATAGATGGGGTTAGCTGGTATCAGTAATAATAGGAACTGTTGTGAAGTCCTGCAGTTACCATGGTCGCCCGAAGTGATGCACAAGTGCAACTGCGCGAAAACTACGGCAGAAATCTGCTCTGCATTGATGAAAGTACGTGATGATGAGAACCAAACACAAGCCACAAGAAATGAATCATCTTCGCTGCATTCAAAAATGGAACAATTTGATGCAAACATGTCTACTTCCTTGTGCATTCTCTGGGACTTGTAACTTCATCAGTTTCATGCAGCATCTAATCTCTCAGGCAACACATCTTAAACTGCAACCTCGCGTTTCTGTACGACAGTTAGTGGCCTCACGCTTCAATTCGAGCAGAATTTGAGATTTGAGAAAAAAGAATCTTGTAAATCCATAGCTATCTCTCAGAACCAACAACAAAGAACAACGAAAAGAAACGTACTGCTCGAGAATGTGAAAATGATCATATACTTTTCAGGAAAAGGGGACCATTAAGCAGTGGAAAACGGTATTTAGTAAATTTTGGATTCGTTAAATACGAATTAATATGAAGGAAAAAGTTTATTCGTATTAAATGCTAATTTTTGATTTTGTATAAAATAAAAGCTCTAACAGAATGCTGAGGTATAGAGAAGCAGCAAAAAAAAAGAAAGAAAATCCTTCATCCAAACTTTGAAAGTTTTAATAACTTTTGTGTGAATTATTCAAATTTTCAAACTATTGTCGTGATTTTCTGAGCTTCTGAGAATGAAAATGAACTAGTCTCTCCTAATGTTCTTGCAATCATTCCATGTACTAGTCGGAGGCAGGGCTTACATCGCAAGCTTAAAATGTTGAACATTGCATACCGAATTACCTAACGCTTCTGTGCTAATACCAAAGCGAGAGGTCTTTTCCGTTTAAAAAGAGTTAAATTATTGCGATAAATCTTTTAGTCAAAGAAAAGATTGTGTATTATCTCTATCGCCATCGATCTGATCTCACAGGAGTCACTGACTTCGAAGAAATCATCGATGAATTTTCAAACGTATAGGCAAGAAAAAGCATGTAGAGACGTAGAGTTACGATGAAACGATATGTATTGATTAGTACTCGCGTACTGATAACACTGTAGTGATATATATATATATATATATATATATATATATAATATATAATAAATTATATATATATATATATAGTATATATATAAAACATCTAACTACATATAACAATATAACCTCAAAAATAAAATAGTAATTAGTAGCCAATAATACTGATAAACTAATCACTGACCGATCTAATGATTAGTATTATATATATATATAATAATTACTATATAAATATAGTATATATAATAATATAATATATACTATATATATATATACCTACATATAATATCTGAGTACTCTAATATTATAACTATATATAGTACCTATACTATAATTATACTGTAAATAACCGATTTCTTTAGTAGCATGTATCAACGATATATTGAAAACACAGTAGTGGACTTTACGTATTAGTATTGTATACCTACTACATACAATCACGATTACTATATAACTACTATACTATACCTATTAAATATAGTATTATATATATATATATAATACCCCTATACCTATGCTATATATATAGTATACTAATACCTATCTATACTATCATACTATTACTATACTACCACTAATATCTAACCTATATATTTTATATTACTATTATATATATAGTATAACTTACCTATATTATATACTACCCCCCCACCTATCATAGTACTACTCATCATAAATATATCATATACTATACCCCTATATACCTTACTCACACTGATCATATACATACTGTATATCAGCAGCCGTCACGCACTCATTCGACTATCGAAACATTCTACTATACACTGATATATGACGCACTACGTTAGTAGCAATACAACTTTTGATGATTCGCTCAGCACATATGCATATTTGTGCACGTTTTATAAAATAAGTATGCTCATTCAACACTTAAATTCTCACCTCTTTACACTTTCATTATTTATCGCAAATCAATTTGTATTATCTCAAAAATATCCAATGTAATCTTTATAATCATAACAATTATCTATATGGACAAACGGCCCGCATTTTCTAACGAACTGCACACGCGCCCCGCCCAACTGCTCTTAACTCCGGCACTGTAACAAGACAACACCGCATTACCAGCCTCCTCTGCATTCAATCACTCTGTACTATTAAAGCATGGTTCTCGAAGCATTGATGGAAGCGGTCTGTATTTATCGAAAGACAGGTTGGTCGCACCGACACCAGCTCTATCACACCTTAGTGGACTGTCCTACCTCTACGCCACCAGGCACACTTATATCCACTGTCTCACTTACCACGGTAAAGCAACCACTCTCCTTCTGTAGTTGACCATGACTGTTGCTGGTATATTTGATCAACGTAATGGAGTCATAGGGAGTGTAATTATTAACGTGAATAAAAAGTTTTTTAGGCCTAGTAAGAGATTTGAAAATATTTTCACTGTGATAATTTAGCGATGAAATAGATGTTCTTGATTATTGTATAGTTCTTCGGTCTACTTTTGATAGGCTACAAGCATTCTAAATGCTCTAATAAATGAGTAAGTTAAGTACAGTTAACTTAGTAGAGAACGAATGCAGGGAGAACCAATCAATAGTATGATTTACACTGCATGAGTTTTTTTTATATAGATTGTGTAGTTTGGAGGATTTGTAAAATAAAACACAAGAAAAGGAATTATTGACAGGGTTTCAATAATGAAATCTTTATAGACGGATCTTTCCATTGATGTGATCTAAGAGAGTGATGGGGCTAATATACTGTATATATATATATATATACTATATTCTATAGATATATATATATAATAATATATATATATAGATATATATACACTAGTATATATATATATAATAGTATAGTGTGTGTGTGTGTGTGTGTGTCTGTTTGATTTATGGTAACCACCACTCACGGAAAGAGTCCTTTTCGGGGAGGGGAAGAAATATACATTGAAAGAAACATAAAACAGGAAAACCCATTCCAATCCCCACCCTAAAACAAATCTCTGAAGCGAGTGCGTACGGCAACTTTAAAAAGAGGGACATTAAACGTAGCAAGAAAAACATGTGAGTAAGGAGTTACACAGAAGAGAGGTGGCTGTAAAGAATGAGGCACTATAAAGAACAAGGTTCCATGTATATATTACTGAGTGTTGGGGAAAGGGGGGGAGCCCATGCTCAGGCCTGAAATAGACACCACATTAAATTTTCTAGAAAACCACATCAATACACATAACATAACTTTCTCGATACCTTTCACCACCATCAAGTCACTTATCCTACTCATTTTAGATCATGCTTACTTTAATTTTCACAATAAATACTATAAACAGATTTCAGGGCTGAGTATGGGCTCCCCCCTTTTCCCCAACACTCAGTAATATATACATGGAACTTTTGGAAAAATACATCATATTCACCCACCCCATGTTTCAATCTCTAATTTGTCCGATACGTTGATGATGTTCTTGCCCACATACCCAAAGAAACAAACACAGATAACATTTTTAATTTTATCAACAATATACATCAAATTATTAAATTCACCATAGAATATTCTAAAGACAATACTATTCCCTTTCTTCAAGTTTTAATCACATGGACAAATAATAGTTTTCCCACTTATCAAATCTACCGAAAACCCACTTTTTCTGACTCATTCAGCCATTGGTTCTCTTTTCATGAATTTTCAACAAAAAAAGCAGTTCTTTCCAATCTGTTTCTGCGCCCCTTCAGAAGTTGTGATAACTTACACTTAGAGAAAGAAAAAAATATAATTATCAACACATTCAAAAAATTAAATTACCCCAACCCGTCATTTTCAAAGCCCTCCAGTCTGCTAAAAACAAACACTTAAATTTAACCACAAATCAGAAAACCTTCACAAATATTTTACCTATTCCCAACATTAATACATACCTTCTCCCATACAAACCATAAAATCCAACTTTATAACCCTCAAACATATACTAAAACCCAAAAACCTCCATCAAAATCAAAAATCTGGCATTTATACATTTCCTTGCTCAAACTGCAACAAATGTTATATCGGTGAAACCAACAATTTGGATATCAGAATGTACCAACACATACATGACTTACATACAGACAAATCATCCTCTTCTCTAACTATTCATAGAAATACTAACAATTGATTAATTAACGCTAGTTCCCATAAAACTAATTTTACCCATACAAAACACAATGCAAAGAAAAATAATTGAATCATTTCTAATAAAAAACTGCCAAAACTTTAACACCCAAGCAGGCAATCCTCATATCGACGACATTACTAATTTTCATCTAAATAAATCTACTAAACTAAAAAATTTCCTAAAATTAATATAAACTAAACCACCTAACTTTCATAACATTCGTAACATTCACCTTAGCAGGTCGTAAGCAGTAGTCTCATTCATTTAATCTCCAAATTTATTTCCTGAAGAAATATCTCTTTGATGAGTACGAAAGCTTGAACTCGACTCATTTTCTAAATAAATTTCGTAATTATTTATATCTTCAAAAGAAAAGTTTTTTTGTAACAGTTTAGTGTATTAAAATGAAAGAATAATTTGAAAACTTTTTTAAATTTGTGTTGCCTCCAGGGGATTTTAGATATCAGTACCTTTAAACACTGCGTGCATTCCAGTTTATCTTTATATATATATATAGTAATATATAATATATATATTATCAATATAAACTTATATATATATATATATATATATAATATATACATATATATATATATATTATCATCATCATCATCCACCTTCTTTCCCCAAGACTGGGGTTAAGGTGCGTAACATACATCGGAAACATAAAAGTAATAGATGAACATGACTGCAAGTCGAGAAAAAACCCAGCTTGCGCCCCCTATATACCCTTTTGAGTGAGATACTCGTCGCACGTCGGATAATCACCCAGAGCTCACGGGACCGCGACTGGGACCTGACTATACATCTTGTCAATGTAGGGTTTATCTCTTGGCCCAGATGGGCTACAACCATGGGCGTAGGTAGGATTTCAATTTGGGGGGCAAAGGTAAGTGAATATAATTATAGTATAATATATATATATATATATATATATATATATATAATATATATATATATATATATATATATATATATATATATATATATATAATATATATATATATATTAATAATATATATATCATATATAATATTATATATTAATATATATTATATATATAGTATATAAACTAGTAGTTTGGGAAGACTTTGGTAGTGGACCGTTTTTTTTGCAATGAATGAGTTCTATCGTTATGAAACTTGTATATAGTTTTGTGGGTGTTAAACTGACCACATGGAGTTTCATGTCGATAGATGATCAAATATTCGGTAGCTGCCGCCGGAGGATTGACGCGAATTGAGGGTTACGCCCTTTCTTTTCCTGTCCTCAATTCCGGATGAAATAGGCTTTAAAGTCTCCGTGGTTTTTTATCTATTATATTATTAGATTATTATATTATTATTATATTATTATATTAATTATTACTTATTAATATTATTACTTATTAATTATTATATTATATTATTTATTATAGATTTTGCTGACCAATCGAGCAGCTGGTCGACTGACCGACCGACTGATGTTATTATGATTAATTATTATTTATTATTTATTATTATTATTTATTATTATTCTTATTATTACTTATTATAATTATTATTATTATATTATATATTAATTATCATATTAATTATATTATTATTACTCCGAAAAAATCAAACCAACCGTAGGGGTTCAATTTTGAGCCGTCTCCTGCACTCAGTTCCGACTCCGAGCGACTCCCGCTGCGACTCCCGCTGCGACTCCGACTCCGACTCCGACTCCGAATCCGACACCAACTCCAACTCCGACTCCGACTCCGACCCGACTCCGACTCGACCCGATCCGATCCGACCCGACTCGACTCCACTCCGACTTCCGACTCCGACTCCCGACTGCCGACTCCCGACTCCCGCTGCCGATGCGACTCCGACTCTGACTTCTGACTCTGACTCCGACCCCACAATCTCACGTATATATAATATATTAATAAATATATATTTATACTATATATATATATGATATATATTAAATATATATATATATATAGTATATATATATATATATATAATCATATATTATAATAATATATATATATAATATATATATATATATATACATAATTATATAGTTCGAAGGGAATCGATTTTTAGGTCCGGTGTCTCGGACTCAGCCTCTGGTTCCGAATATATATCTACAGAGGTTAGAAATATTGCATCGGCCTAAAATTTGAGGGGGTTAGATGGTGCCGAAACCTCTTTATAGATGAGAATAATGGCAGCATTACAACCGCTGGCCTTTTGCCAAAAAAATCTACATGTTAAAAATCTTGAAATTTGGTGAGAGCATTCAGAGTGAATTTTTCTAGAAAAGAGATGGTATAGGAATCTGAGGTTGGCATCGGCACTAGTGCTGGCAGCAATGCGGTCTCGAGTCGAAAACCATTCGTGTAACAACAATATGGTGTCCTTACTAATGTTATCGAACTTTGTAGGTTCCGAAATTGTATAGTTATAGTCCGTATAGGGTGTCTAGGACCCCCACAAGAGGGGGTCCCAAACTTGAAAAAGCACAGAGTTGCAAAGCAGAGGTCGAGGAGGAAGGAAGAAAGGAGAAGATAAATAAGAAGGAAAGAATGTGGAGAAGGAGTCTGAATTCAGAGACGTAGGAGTTGACAGCTGCACTTGTGCTGCATCCGGTGCGGTGCCGAGTTTTAAATATTTGTGTAATAAAAAATATTGGTGTCTTTATATGTGTCGATAAGATGGTTTTTCAAAGTCTGTAAAGGATGTCTAGGCACCCCCTGTGTGGGCAGGGTACCCCCTAGAAATGAAAAGAATGCATAAGAGAAGTGGGAAGGAAGTCGGATTAGGAGGCTGAGGTAAGAAGAGAGTGAAAGGAGTCTGAGTAAGAAGAGCCGGAGTTGACATCTGCACCATGGTTGTTTGGCTCCGTGCTGGCAACCGGTGCGTGCGAATTAATAATAATCGTCTAGTCCCATTTTTTATTCAGTCTATCAAAATAGGACGTAGAAACTCTAATAGAGGGTGTAAAGTTCGTAATAAATCAAGCTAAATATAATCAGCATTATGAGTGGTATAGTGAATGAATAAATAAATAAATAAAAAAAATAAATAAAGAAAATAAATAAATAAATAAATAAATAAAGTTACTAACTGAACAAATAAATAAGTAAATGATAATAAATTTGTCGTATATACAAAAAATAAATAAAGTAAATAAATAAATAAACAAAAAAATAAAATAAAAAAGTAAAAAAAATTTAAAAGAAAAGAAAAAAAGACAAAAGAAAAAGAAAAAAAATTATATATTTTTTTATTCTTTTTATGTTGGGTAACTTACCAAATTTCGTGAGTCTTTTACATCACCCGCAATAGAGCAGGTAAATTCAGTAAATCAACTAACCCTCCCCTCTCCCTCCAAACCTGAGTCTGTTGAGTATTGGATCTATGATCTATTTGATCTATTGATTCAGTCATATCGAGAGGCGCTTGTAGATAAATAAGACATAGAATAAGTTATTGTATACTGTACCTAACGAATATATGCTAATACAAAAGTTTCACATCAATCACGGCTACCTGTCAAATCTGAACTAAGAAATAAGTTACAGACGACAAACAAACACGCTTAAGCACGAATAAACTGCTATTATTAAAAGTTTCATACTTAACAACATATAAGTAACTAGATAGACTCTAACAGAACCTTTTCGTTAACTTTTTTCTAAACATATCTTGAATATTTTTACATTAACAGTAGTATATTTAACAAAATTTTGTTCAAACCTTGTTACTATCATACTTGATCACGATTGAATATATGCTAACTACACAGAGTTTCACATCAATGCAGTCAAACATAGCATTCATACGAACTCAATATAATTTACATGACAAAACCTAACGACCTTCTTGCATGAATAATATGTTAATTAACAAGCCACACATAAAACGATTGTGTAACTAAATAGCAACAAACTAACCTCTCCCACCACTTTACTCAAACATATCCTCTAACATATCGTTTAATTAAATTTACATATAAACATTAAAAAAATTTTATCATAAACCTCAACTCTAATTATCATATGGACCAACGAATATATGCTATGCGACAAAGTTTTACACTCAATAATGCGTAACATGTCATAATCGTGAACTAAGAATATAAGGTACAAGCGACAACCTAAACACGTCTTTAGGCACGGAATAAATGCTAATTATTAACATAGTGTCCATACTGTAACAACATAAAAGTAACTAACATTGACGCAGAACGTAACCTACTCACACTTTTATCGTAACATATCATGAATATTTTTAACATTAACGAAGCATAATATGTCTTAACACAAAAATTCTATCACAACCTCATCTCCAATTTGCATCACTGAAAATGAATATATATGCTAACGTAACAAAGCTTTCCAACACCATCAATCAAAGCCGTAACACTATCAGACCCTGAACTACAATATAAAGTACAATGACAAAACTAACATACCCTAAGTCGAATAAACTTTGCTAACAATAATCAAAGTCACATACTTAACACAGTCAAAGTACTAACAATGCTACCGAACGAACAGGTACGAGCTGATGCGGTATAAATATTCATTTTAACAAACCAGTATCACTCTAAGTTGTTCATTTATTATTATTATTATCATTTTTTATTTAACTTCATTTCTTTAAAACTTTTTGTTTTTAAAAAACATTTATTTTTAATTTCATTTCTTTAAAACGTTTTGTTTTTAAAAAACTTTTATTTACTTTTAATTTTATTTCTTTAAAACTTTTTGTTTTTTAAAAAAGCGGGTTTTATTAAGCGGGTTTTGGGCCTCCGAAGGGCTGAGGCTTACAACCTCCTCGGAGGGTAATGTCGCTACACCCCTTCGGGGTGATCCCCTTTCAGGAATTCACACCCCTTTCAGGGGCGCAATCCATGGGTTCTTTCGGATGTGAGTGTCTGCTTTAAATACTCTCATGGTTAATGAACAACTGTTTATTCGTAAGTTAGGTACATGTTAAATATTACTATGAAAGTGTGAAATTAACACTGATTTGTTAGAAAAATGATGAGTTTCGTAAGATATTACTGTGTTAGCGCCGATGATGTGTTAAAAGAAGTTAATGAACTAGGTTAAGTTTTTGTAGTAATGTTAGCTTTGCCCTAGAATTTTGCTAATTTCTACGTTATTCGTAGTTCAAATGATGTTATACTCGAAAAGAGTGACACTTTGATGAAGGTAGTGTCAATCATAGTTCAAGATGCTGGTATCTTTGATAGATTGTCACTTTGTTAAGGGATTTACTTGATAATACTGCTTTACCTGATGCTGATATGCGGGAATAAGTGGGGAACCATATCGAGTATTGTATAACTGTTAGCTACTTTACCTTGATAAATGGAATTTTCAGGATGTTAGCGGATTATTCATACGGAGGTATTAGGTTTGCCTTTGTACATTATATTCTCGTTTCAGGTTATGATATGGTTACTTTATGATGCTAAAGACTTTGTGCGTAAGCATATTATCGTAGGTCTGTATATAACAAGACTTATTTTTATGTCTTATGTTTATCCAAAATGATACTCGAATATGACTAATAATAGTATCAATAGATCAATTAGGAGGGTGGGTGGGGAGTTGACTGCAGGGGTCAGTGGTTTTGATTTACTGAATTTACTGATTTACTGCTTTTAAAATCAGTAAACTTTAGCGCTTTACGTAATGCTAATTCAAAGAACTTATTTTTGTTAGTCAAAAACAAAATTTTTGTTATCTTTTATTGCTATATTTGGTTAAAAACTTTATGTTTGCAATTATTGGTTGGGCGATTATGATATTAGAAGAGGTTATGATGAAATTTTTGTTAAATATTAAGAGTTGATGACTTAAAAATTTGTTACGTTAGTATATATTCGTGCAGTATGATGATTAGACAGGTTGATGCCTGAAATTTTTGTTAAAATATTACCATGTTAATGTAAAATTAACATTGGCTCGTTAGAGTTATGCTTGAAAATGTGCAAATAGGTACGTTTTGGACGCTGTGTTAGATACTTTACTGTTGTTAAGTGTGGATCTTGTTAATGTTATAAGATACTCTTCGACGCGAAGGTGTGTTAGGTTGTCGTTGTACATTAATATTCTTAGTTCAGTTAATCGCTATGTTAGCTATTTATTAAGGTGACTCCCACTCGAATTACATTGTCTCATCATGTGAAAAGAGACTTGTTATATTTTAAATGGGACTGATTATTATATGCTTTTTTTGTTATTTTTCGGTTTCAATAGACTATATGGTCTGGAAAATATATGTGTGGGGGGGGGGAGCTAACAAGTTCTGAATTTTTAAACTACTTCAACTAAAAACCATAGTATAAAACATTTAATTTTTTAAATTATTTCAATACTTTTTTTTCACGAAAGCTCTAGAAAAAGGTGTGGTCAAAAAGATATAATAAAAAAATTGAAACTAAATAAAATTAAAATTGAAACATCAATATTCAATTTTAATTCAAAATTAATTTTTTTTTCAAGAAGATCACTAACAAATTTTCGTGAAAACTCAACCCACAAATTATTCAATCTGAAGTAAAGACATCGTGAGAACTTCGCCTATGGTATATATAAAGATCCCTCGGAAATTTTTCAACACAAATAGACTATGTCGTTTTTTTAGCGAATTTTTTTGTCACGCTGATATGGCGAAAAAGTTGAATTTGAAAAAAAGTGAATTTTGAGAAAAACTCCTATAAAGAGGTTGAATGATTTTTTTTTTCTTTTTTTCCAGAAAGTAAAAGATATTATAACGCACCTCACCCACCTAAGTAAACTGCGTACCAGGAAATGGCAGAAAAAGTTTATACACAGCCCGCACCACCACCGCACCAAACACACCGCACGCGCACCGGCACCCACCGCACCGCATCGCACCGGCACCGCACCGCACCGCACCGCACCGCACCTTTTCGCACGCACCAGAACTGCAACCGCAATACGCCGCGGCAAAATGACGGCACCACTCACCGCATCCTGCCAAAAATGACTCATACTCACAGCACCGCACCTGGTATGTCGGCTTTATTTGAATATAATATATTTATTATATACTATATATATAATATAATATATAAATATCATATATATTATTTAGATATATATATATTATATAACTATCATATATATATATAATATATATATATATATTATAATGTAATATAATAATATATAATATATATATATATATATATATATATAATAGATATATAATATATATATATTACGTTGAAGGTTAACATAATCTATACAATTTATACTCTATCTCCAGCTCTGGCTCCAGCGGCCCAGGCTCCGACTCTGTATCTATTTCAAAATAGTTCAGCTCCTACTTTGGCGGAAATATTTTTACTGTCAAAAGTAATATCTTAAAAAGTTTATACTCCGCTCCGGCTCCGCTCCGGCTCCGGCTCGGCTCCGCTCCGGCCCTCTTTTCAAAAATTGTTTTCAGCGCTCCAACTTTGTAGAGTTTTTTCACCTGCAAAATGTACTAAAAGAACTTGTTCTACACTCCGCTCCAGCTCCGACTCCGGCTCCCGTGCTCCTGGCCTACTGCTCCAATCCGTTTCCATTTCAAATAATTCAGACATCCGATTTTGGCAGAAGTATTTTTAGCTGGAAAAACAATATCTTTGATAAAAATATACTTTTGTTCCAACTCCGGCTACGGCTCGGCTCCGCTCCGTCCTTTTCAAAATGTTCACCTTCAAAACTTTGTAAATTTCTTCATCTGCAAAAAAATTCTTTGAAACATACATTTTTCTTCACATCCATCTCCGGTTCCGGCTCCAACTCCGGCTCCGGTTCCAGCTCCGACTCCGGCTCCGGCTCTGGCTCTGGCTCTGACTCTGGCTCCGGCTCCGGGTCCGACTCCGGGTCCGACCCGTTCATTTCAGAATAGTTCAAGGCTCCGTTTTGCAGAAGAATATAACATTTAACAATCAATTTTAAAGAAAAACTTTGGCTCCGGCTCCGGCTTCGGCTCCGGCTCCGGCTCTGACTTCGGTTCCATTTCATAATAGTTCAGGCTCCGACCTTGCAAAAGTATCTTTCCTGTTCAAAACAATTAAAAAAATTACTTTGGCTCCGGCTCCGCTCCGGCATCCAGCTCCGACTCCGGCTCCGGCTCCAGCTCGCTTCCGGCGCTCCGGCTCCGGCTCCGGCTCCGGCTCCGCACTCATTATTCATTTCAAACTTGTTCAGTTCCAACTTTATACACATATTTTCATTTTAATTTAAATTAATAAACGAAATTAATGTTCTTAGCTCCGGCTCTGCTCCGACCTCGGGGCCAGCTTCCCGGCTTCGGCTCCAGCTCCGATTCCGTTGAACCATTTCAGAATAGTTCAGGCTCCGACATTGCAGAAGTATTTACCATTTTGAAGATAATCTTTAAAAAAAAATTGTTCTTTTTGTTCGTCCGGCTCCGGCTTCCTTTCTTCAAAATGTTCAGCTCCATCTTTGCAGATTTATTTTTCACCTGCAAAAATTTCTTTAAAAAATTTGTTGTTCGGTTTGTCTCTGGGTCCGGTTTCGGCTCCAGCTCCGGCTCTGCTCCGACTCTGACTCCAAATGATTGAGAAGGAGGCTGATCTTAATTGTGTTTACTAAAAGGAAAAATTTAATTTATAATGTGAATAAATCCTGGATAGATCCTGGAAAGTTGATTGCAATTTCGAGAGCCCCCCCCGCGCCCGCCTGGAAATGAAGTTTATAGTCTAAAACTTGCATTTCACAATCCATAATATACTGTACTCTAAAAAACTTTCGGAATTCGGAAACTAAAAATTGCACCATGATATGTCATAGGAGGAATTTCTAATAATTAAAGTATACACAAAAATAAAGTGACATTTTATTTTCACTCTAAAAGTTAGGGTTGGTCAAGTACTGACTCCTTAACGGTGAAAACTATTGTTACGTTAGCATATATATACGACTACGATGGTTAGTATATACAAGAACTTATTTTTGCGCTCATGTTTATCCAAAATGATAACTCGAATGTGACCTGAATCAATAGATAAAAAGGTCATGGGGGGAGGGTGGAGGGGTCTACAGGAACGGTGGGTTTGATTTACTCGATTTACTGTTTTACGCTTTAAAAGTCAGTAAACTATACACTTTGACTATGATATTCATTCAAAGAACTTAATTTTTTTATGTATGTTTGGATAAAAACTTTGTTAATTTTGATGTTGTTTGGGATAAACCTTTTTTATTGTAACTGCAATTATTCATAGGGTTTTATGATATTTAGG
>JABUQX010043987.1:0-5000 GCA_015478945.1 Trachelipus rathkii
AGGTGTAGACTTAAGGGCTTGACTATAAGACCTGTCTGTACCTACTAATATACCTTTGTGGTGTGGATAACTTTGGAGATTGTTTAAGGAAAGAGGAGCACCCTTTGTGCTATTGTATCCTTTCCTTATTAATTGTAACGGAATCTCTTTAGTTTCACCACTAATATCGGCAAAATAAACACTATCTCGTCTTATGTTTATCATAAGAGGCAAAATTTTTAATATATCGGTTCCTATTAAAACGTCTAAAGGAAACGACGTAGAGTCCGGAACCACGTAGAAGTTACAATTAAATGCTTTACCACTTATTATCACTTGCAATTCTGTTCTTCCAATTCTTGTCCAGATATAGACCGTAATGAAACATCAGGCTTATGTAAGGCTGGGTTACTTGTAGATTCTGTCTTTTTAGAAAATCTACGGAAAAGACCCTCCTTTATTAAAGAGCGCGAAGCTCCGCAATCTAAGAGCCCTGACGTTTCAATCCTAAGACTGAAATCGTGAGTAAGTTGAAAAGGAAGACCATATAAAACCCCTGGTTTCATATGATTAGAAGTTGTGAGTATGTATGATGGTGGTAAAGAAGAAAGAGTGTCTTCAATTAAAAAGGACATAGAGGGATCTATAGAACTTATACTCTCGACTCCGAGAGGGACAGGGCAGTTATGAACGGGAGTCTGACTCATAACGCCCTCTGAAAATTTGGATCTGTGTTATTTTCAGATTGTGGATAATAAGTTTGTTCATTAGTATAACGGAGCGTAATTCTCATTAGGAGGACACAGAGTTGGTCCTGAGGAAAGAGGATAGGCAGCAGCTTCGTCCATAGTCCCTACATGCTGATGCATGTAGCGGCCGGAGCTATGTACTGGAGCTGAAAAAGAACGCTGTGAAAGAGGATTAAATTTTACATCATTATTTGTTGTAGGTGTAATATTGTGATGTGTGTAATCGGTAGACGAAACATCAGCACATGAATAGTTACACTTAGGACAAATTTTATTTACAAAAGTAGGTAAAGACTTATAACTATGACATGATACACACAGTTGACGGGAGACATTAGAAGAATTTGGGACTGAAGGACACGAGTAGGGGAAGTGAAACAGGCCATTATTATTTAAGTCGAGACTGCCTACAAAAAGAAGGAGCAAGAAGTAGAGGAAAATGAACTAGAGGGAGGTTCCTCAGACCTCTTAAATTTCATCTCTCTGACTTTACTTTCATTCTTTAAAGGTATATACTTTAATCTCCTTAGAGCCTTGGGATGATTATAATCCCAAGTAGAAGCATAACATGCAATTTCACTTCCACGGCGATGATACTTTTTACATCCACTACAAAACTCTTCAAATATACACTCCTCATCACTATGACCATATCTTTCACATCTAAAGCACTTAGATAAGTGAACTCTATTAGCTATGTGCTTACTAATGTTCTTGCCATGGATCCCTTTTAAAGGTTTGGATATGGCATTAGACATCTTTAAATTATATAATTCAATCTGAGATAAAAAAGACATATTGACATCAAAATATTCTAACACTTCCGATTGGAACCGTTGAGGTGTAATTTTGTATACCTTAGAGAATATTAACGTCCTTTTTAACTTGTCTGATATTCTCTCACCATGTTGAACATAAAAATCGCTAGCAAAATCTTGTACCGCTTTAGAAATCTTTGATGCATATATTAAAATAGGGAGTCTGGGATTCCATTTTACTTCATCTATAGCAATGCAAGACTTAAAGCTACTTACAACAATGGCAGGAGGATTAGTTCTATACTGATCTCTGTCATTGTTATTTCGTGGTAACCTTTCCTTGATTAGGGAATCGGTACCAGAAAATTTAAGGCACGGCAGTCCACCTCCCATACTACTAGAAGGACCTGGGTCATAAGGCAGGCTTGTATAGTGTTGGGAGGGCATGCAAGGCCCCTTTTCATAACTTCACATGGGGAGATCGGCCCTCCCCGTGAACGGCTGCCAAGGACGGGTTAGTTTCAAGATACCAATTGCTATAACTTACTATCTATTTGGTATCAAAATAACAAATGTTCATGGAATCCACAAACTTTAATTCAAGACAGAGCACTGAATCAGGGATCGAAACACAGAAGTCTTGAACTTACCGAAATCCTATCATATAGATGAAAAGTGATAAGAAACATAGAAAGGTAATTGTATGAATGCTGTGATTCGAAAGTTTCTGGAGGACCTTGAGACGAAATATAATTTGACAATCTTGGAAAGCTAAAAAAACAAACTGGAAAACGAAGTTGTGGGCCAATTATACCTCTTGAATGATCGTTCACTTAATCTAGTCTGTTTTGGGGGCCCCGCATCCCTCGAATTATGAAGATGAAGAGACTTTGGGGAAGTAGTGTGAGATTTTTGAGGAAGAAAGAGGAGAAACCTAGTGGAAGATAGTTCTAAGGACGCAATTTCGAAGAAAAAAAAAGATAATTTTGCTGAAAAAGAAGTATCTGTCCCCAAGTACTTTCAACTTGAAATAATATATTTTATTAATATCATTATAGTGTATTTGAAATATACATATTAAATAATTATATATATTCATATATATATATACTAGCTATAGATATATATATAATTATATTAAGGCCCATGCTTATATCTAATATATAGAGAACTATATATAAAATAATATACTTATTATTCAACTACTACTATATACTCCACCCTTCCTTGTCTTCTCATTTTTTTTTTTTTTTTATTTTGTTTTTTGTTCAAACGCGGCAAAGGATGAACTCACACGCAGCTCCGCGGTAAGATCAAGCTCTTCCCTCTGTTGCATCCGTGGTGTTGGCCGAGCACCCGGTCTGGCCACGTGGTGCAGCAGTTTGTGGACCCTCCCATAGCATTTGGTGAACCGTATCTCCGAATATGGTGAGGACGTAACTAGAAGATCATGTTTTGTGGAGGCAGTAGTGGCTTGTTGTTTGCCGGACTCCCTGCGCCGCGAAGGAGGGGTTCTGAGTCCGGTCTGTCCTGCCTGACCCGCTACCCGCCGGCGAACGGCGGAAACCGCTCGTGTGCCAAGCTCTCCGCAGTCTTGAGTTGGCAGCGTCGATCTGCGCGTATAATACTAACTATACCACATTATATATATAACTATATATACTAGATATATGAATCGCTAAAACGTATATATTTACTATTTTTCTTAATGATCTATTTATCTAATTATAAATTCTGTAAATTGAATCTACATGTTGATATAGCTTGTATTATAATAAATTAGTAATATGTGTGTAATTTACTATATTTATAATTGATTTAGTTCTAATCTAAAAAAAATAGATGTTACGTGGATTCATTTACTTGAAGGTGTGGGTGAAGAGCGAAACTTAGGTTGCTAATCGCATATACCCTGAAAGGCGCCTGGTAGTCTTGACTCCGTAATTCCTTTCGCTGCTAGTTGTAGCAGTCGTTGTTTGATATTACCGAAATCCCTTTATTGTAAGAGTGTTCTAGAATACTTAGATATGTTATTTTATGCCCACTCCCTTAGTGATGTAACTAAAACAGGACACTAATATGAACCCGTGATACGTTTCTGGATCTAACCTGCAATGAATCTGTGCCACCTCGACCTCTTAATCCCCGGCCATATTTAGTACCTTACCTCACTTTCACCGTCGCTAGGCCACCTACTCCATATATTCATAGTCTGATCTCTTTGATTAATTTAGATTCCTATATCTAATTGATCTCTAAGTTAGATGCAATAGTCATATGCTTAAGTGTTAATGATACCGCAAAATATTCTGTTTACTTAACCCTAACGCATAACACGGTTAAATCAGTATAAATCCCAATAACGTTGCAGCCTACTACCCCCATCCTACTACATAGTTGTACTTGGTCCATCCTTATAGATTTAATTATCTCTAATTCTGGATCTAGTGATCTATATTGATTCAATTAGTAGCAATTTTTATATAATTTTAATCATCAATTAATATCGCAAAATTCGCTAAACAAACCACCATAAAGTCGTAATATATGTATTATTATATTTTTAGCGTTACCTTCTTCGCCCAGCGGTGATGGCACGACCCTCCCGCTTTTTTAGCACGAGGGCGTTAAATCAAACTTCAAATCAGTCAAACGTCGAACTCCCGATTCACCCGACTACCATCCCTCGCCCCTGCAGCTCCATCCGTGACTTCTAGTCTTTCCTCTAATACTATCGCCGTAAAATTGATTAATTGACTTCATGTCATAATTTTACCTAAAAATATGTTGATTGTTTTACCACTAACCCGTAAAGAGTCGGACGTCGGAGCAGATACCAGAAGAATAGAGTTCGAGTATTAAAGGACTTATACTTATCTGCAGGCCTCCCCAGGCCAGCGCATTCTACCATCAGCAGAGACACAGGCACCGTGCGAATCTAATGTTTGGATCTATCATGATTCAAGCGGGTGGCAGGTTTGCTGGCGACCGTGAATTTTCCGATGTATAGTCACATGGTCGAATGGTAGATGGAGAGTTTGGGCTTTGGGGGTCAGAACCCTGTCCACAAAAATATTTTAATATTAATAAAACCCTTGGAAAGAAAACTAAACTCTCCTTTAAAAGTAGTTGGTAGCATTTGCTTTGTTAAATACAAGAGTGAGTCGAGCGTCCTAGGACGTCAACAGTGACTCGTCCGGTGTAGGGACGATGCTGTAGGAGAAAAATAATCTCCAAGCTAAGAAGATAGCACTGGTTCAAAGGATACTTGTAGTTTAACGGACGTACAGAGTTTGTATCGTGAAGAGAGTAAAGAGCCGATGTAATTTCAATAAAAAGAAAAGATAGAAGGTAGGAATCTAATGTAACAATAAAAAAATTCAAAAGCTCTGTGTCAGCTAATAAGCCGGGCAAGCAATTAATTAAATTAGATGAAAAGATGTGAGAAGTGTTGTGGGTGACCGAGTTTCGAGAAGATACGATAGGTTTCGCTTATCCTAAACATATTGCAAGA